>VZTZ01012601.1:621916-714724 GCA_013400955.1 Drymodes brunneopygia
ATATATATATAAATTAATCATTAGGCTACATGATTCTTTACACGCATTAAAAAATATCACACTGTATTACGGGCTTTTACAGTGACATTTATAGAAAAACAATATTCTTTACTCTTAACTCTGCAATCATATGTTCATAATTATCACCACAAAAGCTATTTCAATTCTTCCAAGTTATACAAGCAACTAGACAGCAAAGACAGCTTTGAACCCTTGAACATCAGGTTCTTATTTAATGTGTTATCCTATTTTTAGGTCAAAACTTTACACATTTGCTTTCTCATTTACAAACCACTTTCTCTGTGTCAGGCAGTTCTCCTGGTAAAACTCCTTCAGGTACCAAGCTGCTGAGGAGGAACAGTCTTGATTCAGCGCCTAACTAGAAATCCAGACATTCTTACAGAGAGAGAGGAAGACTCCCAGACTTGGCAAGGGAAGGAGACAATGCCTCCCTTATGCCACATTTTTTGTGCAGGAGTTAGAGTATAATATGGGGAATCATTAATAAACAGACACTTTGAAACCAGTGTCCACCTGCTATTAAATAGGTCTGTTCTTGTTCTTCAGCCCCTGCAACATCTATCATATATTATCGGGCAGCCTAAACTTGAACACCACTTGCAACAGTGTACAAGCAGGATGGTCACTGTTGCACGCATTAATCTGAATTCTCAAGCTTAGTTCTGATTCAATGCAACTCTCTGGAGAAGACCTTTGTATTGTGTTTGAAACACTGCATTCAAAAATCAAGGAAGTAGTCATCTCCTGCCAATAGATTTGAATGTCGCTTTTCTGGAAATTTCCATAGCACAATTTAGATGAACACAGAGGAGAGTAACAGTGTGTAACATACATCTACATACCTTTGGCAGAGCTCAGAGAAAGGGAAGCTGCAGTTCTACAGGTATGTTCTGGACTCCTGGAAAAGGAAGAAAACCCAGTAAGTGTTATAGAATACAATAATCTAATGCAGCTGTCAGAAAAAAATAAGCAATAAAATGCTCTCTCAGTTTAAAATAAAGGAAACCACCACCCTGGGGTAAGCAAGAAGATTTGACAATTATTTCTAGCCCATCCAGTTCAACTAGCCTTGTTATCTTTTAAAGCTAGGAGTCACCAGCTTTTGTAAGACAAGAGCCTCCACATCTATATGAAACCCAAGGCAACATCATTAGTGTTTATCATTCTGTAAAGAGAAGCAGTGCCAGATTTCTGCAACACCTACTTTAGCTGCTGAAATCCAGAGAACTGAATGTGCTGCTGTTAGCATTTGGAGACAAGAATATGTTTTGATCTAATACATCCTACACAGACTCACTTGGTGTCAAGAAGGTACTAGATTCCATAACAGGTTAAAATAGAGACAAATATGAAAACACTCTGCATGCAACTTATACATGAAGGGTAACTTCTACTCTTTTTTCAGGAGTGTTCTAAACTTTCTAAAAATACCATGGAAGTTTGCAAATAGCTAAATTCTCCTAGCTTGCCACTAAAGTGACAGCTTGATTGATATACATGGATGTTCTACCATTACTTTTACTATATTGTGTTTTATTCAATGTTATGTAAGAGGCCGGACTAGTACAAAAGTTCTCATATACAAAGAAATCTGCCTCGGAACTTTGGCCTTTACTATTTAGTCAGGTGCCTTCTTACTGGCCAAGGACACAGCGGGTGTGCCACTGGTCCACTGGAAGGTGTCCCTGCCCATGGTGTGGGGCTCAGAACTAGGCAATCTTCAAGGTCCCTTCCAACCAAACCATTCTAGGATTCTAAGATTTTCTAACCTACTGATCCTTTTTTAAATCACAAGACTTATGCATGTGTTGATATGTTCTTACTGGTACTCCAGTCAGTGAAGAATTTTTCCATCCCAGTCACAATGTTGCTACGGGGAGTAAAATGCCCTTTGACTTTCCTACCTCTTCCTCCCTCTCCAAAAGCAACATGCCTTGCTGCTTACTGGCACCCAGAAATAAAGACTAGGGCTAGGAACATCTCATCCCTCTTCACTCTATGTCCTCAGTTTCTGATCCTTGTTTTCCTCAACAGTCAATAGATAAAGCCCACCACTCTGGAGAGTGTAACCACAGCCATGCCGTAACACCACTGGGCATACCAATCAGGTATCACACCAATCAGGTATCATGTGGTACCACTGACACCCTAGAGCCCCTTTCACCAGCACATATTTTGCCTGCATGCCTAGCCTGGCTCTCTGTCTTCCTGTGTCATTCAGTTCATAATTTCTCACTTACTGTCTGTAAAGTGGGAAGAGTAACCCTGTTCTACCCAAACTGATGTGCTGGCCTCCCTATAGAGGAACTCTAATAACAAAAAAAGGAGAGACACACTACCAATGGCACAGCTGTATTTTCCATTTCTGTCCTGTACTTACTCTGGATCAGACCTATCCAATGTCTACCATACGCTCTGCTGTTATGGAAAATACAGTTTCCCCCTCACCCCGTATTAATTTATGAGGGGCAAATGCTGACTACAGGTTGCCCATAATGTGACAAACAGATTGTTTACCTGCACAAAAGCTTTTAAACAAGTCATGCCCTACCCTCAGCCACCCAAATAAATGACTCTGGAAATATCAAAAAACAAGACAAAAAAATTCAGACCTCTTCAAAAAATAAAGTCCTGGATGGTTTTTGCTAGAATGTAGAGCCAAAGGCCGAGTACGGTAAGTGAGACACATATACCAATTCCAGCAGAATTTTCCATGCACCACAAAACAGCCAAAAGCCTAAGTATACTGGAGCAAACATTATGAATAGCAGCAATTGTAGGTGTTGCCATTAGATAAGTAACTCTGACATGAACTGTTCTTATCTAATGTTAATTCAGAGCAGCAAAGGACTGCTCTTTCCATTGGTTTGCAATGAAAGAGAAATTCTTTGAAAGTCCAATTAAGTTCATCAGTAACACATGCTTCCTACGGATATCCCTGAAGATCAGACACACATTGCAACTGCATTCCAAACAGCCGGAAAGGCAGCAACAGCAAAATGAAATTCTGCTCTTAAACTGATTTACAGCTTGAAGAAACAGGATCCAGGATGCCACCCATTCCCTGCAAAAGGATCTGGTGAGGGCAAAATACACATACATTTCTTTTCTGGCGAGTTCAATAGTCTTTTTGGTTAGGTGGCAACCATGCAGCTTCCAAACAGCTTGAGCAAGATGAGAGTATAATATCTAAATTATTAACTTTTAAATTAGGGGTATGCAAAATGGGGCTCAAGCAAATTTTCTGAATTACTTAGAAATGTGAAATGTTTGGATATCCAGGTAGAAGCAGCAAAAATACATATCCTAAATATCATCACTAAAGATGATACAGTACTGGAAGTTGCTGGACGTAGGAGGAGATATTCTGGGCAACCTTCCCTGCATCTCACACAGAAATATCATTCATAACTATCAAACCACCCTTTGCTGTACTTCCTAATTACTGTTCACTGTGAGCTTTTCACTCCTCCTTTGTGCACTGTTCAACCTCCCAGACAATACTTCTGTTAAGCACAGATGATACCTGTTAAGTATTCAAGCATAAACCAGGTAGAAGACGTGGCAAAGAGAACGTATCTGACAAAGCTGGATCAGACATGGTGAGAGCCCCGGAAAAATCACTAGAACTGTCTGGAGCTGAACTCCATAGCTCAAGCATGCTGCCAAACATGATCCATGTTTAAAAGAAACCAACAAAACCAAACAACCTCCCCTCCAGTGCTCACACTATACAGAATCACACACTTATTAGAAAACAAAGAGCATGTATATCCATCCTTCTACCCACAAGAGTCTAACACAGGGCCAATTCTCGCCTGCAAAAAGTAGTCTGGCACATCAAAGGATGACTGCTGTACCACTTGAAACAATGCGATGGCTGTCATTTTCCACACACTGCCTGTGAAAGACACACATGCCCGGTTTTGCAGTGCACATGACACATCAGAGTCAGCATCCACGTCCGTAAAACCTGAGTGCTGGGGAGAAGGGAGGGAGGAGATGGAACAGAGCAGTGTCACTGCCTCTGCCATTTTGGAGCACTTGTCCCTTTTCATCACAAAGCAGTCCCTGTGCAAGGTACTGAATGTTTTACTCAAAGTATACAATGAGAATAAATAATTTTCCCCAACTTAATCACTAACTTTCAATGCCTTTTTAAACAAAAAGCTAGGAAGAGCATTGAGGAGCACAGCAGCAGTAGTATTACTGTTGAAAGGTCTTAAAAGAAACATGAACATGCCTTTGGAAAAAAATTAGTTACGCAGTGCAAAGAACAAGAGCAGATCCCTAAAGGAAGCTGAAGATGAAGGGACATTTTTCCCCCCCTCAAGTTTTATGAGGACTGTAATCCTAACAACCATCATTGTTCAAAAGTGGGTGTTGGACGATAGGGGGAAGAAAGGATAGCATTGTTGATAGTACAGCAGGAGCCAAATGAGAAGAATAACTTCTGTGCAAGAACGGAAGAGTGAAGGGAAATGGGTAGGTAAAGACAATTGTAGGATTTGTACAGTACAGAAGAGAATGCCTTCCATGTAGGATGCAATTTCTTCCATGGAAAAGATGTTTCATCCATGGAGCTAGACAATGTAACTCCTCTGGAATAGTAACCTTTCAATGTTTGTTATCTGTAGTTCTGTTACGAGACAGGTTGCGGTTCTTACAATTAGTACTTTATCAGCTAAAAAGTCAAAACATTCCTTGCATCAAAGTATTTAGTCTTATGTCACCTTAATGAGATGGGTGTCAATTAAGACTGAAAGGAGTGTCTGGTATGAATCATAAATACTTTAAATGGTTCTCAAAGTATGAATAATCAACACTTTCTGAAAATAAACTTCCTGGAATAAGCTTCAGGGTCACTTCACACCAGCAGGCCTTTCTGATATCCTGGCCATTTCCCCTCTTTTATAGCTAACAAAATGGAGGTGCATAAAGGCACCAGACAGCTTCTTTAAAGGAATCATACTTACAAACATAAAAGAAGGGAGTTGTTTTTTCACCAGTTGTCAAGTACTTCAGATCTCACCAGGAAAATTACATTCCACCTGCAGAATGCTATACAACAGTTCGAAAACCCATTGAAAGGCATCTAATAAATCCCACAGGATTTAAAAAGATGCCTACAAAAGCCCCATTGCATTCATCTAGCACCCACACAAGCTTCTCTACGGACAGATTAAGCAAAGTGGTCAGCTTGTTGACCTGCATGACATTAAGTATTCAGTCCACAATTGTGAAAATACTTTCTTAACTGAATTGTGTCAGGACCAGAAATACCTGCAGACACCATATTTTTTGACTAATAGCGTTATTTTACCACAACTACTGCTATGTGGACTCCTTCTTTATGGCACCAGAGGAGTCCAACCAGGCTGCTATTTATACTTGGTTTTTTGTGGACTGCTTCAAGGATGACCATGAAGAAAAGCAAGTCTGCTTTAAATAGATTTAAATCAGGTAGGGAGGGATCTGCCACTAACAAAAACTCCTAAAGGGTCCACACACAGAAGAGTGTTGAAAAACAATTATTTAAACTGATGGTATGTTAATTACTGTCTTGAAAGTAATTTCTCTAAGTTTCTTTACACAGTCTAAATATTCACACTACTATATCATGCTCTCAGAAAAACAGCTAAATCATCCGGAAATGCACATTGCAGCAAAGCAAAAATACACTAAAACAAAGTGAAAAAGGATCCCTAGGATTTGATGGAGCTGTGACAAGCATCCAAAAGAAACACATTTTACCACTGAACTTCTTCATGTTATTTCCAACTGATTTTTGACACTAGAACTGACTTTTAATAGATGCAAAAGAGATAAATGTCTCATTACCAAAAATAAATTTGTCTGTTAAGGCTGACACAGAGAGGCAAAAGCATTGCACTGCCTATTATGGTATTGAGCAACAGATTTCACTCCCTCTGCTATATGCCCATTTATTAAAAATGTGGCAAGCTTTACGAAAGAATTCCTGAGCTTCTTTGGTCCTCTCTGTAATTCCTCCATAATTCTTTGTATATATAAACATGTCAGGTCTGAAAAGAAGTGGGGCATGGACATAATTTACCACAGGGCTCTTTTTCTATTCAAATACTGGTAAGAAAACAATAATAGACAAAATGGGAATAATGCAAAAAATTAAAGCAATGAAACAAATGTGCCTGCAATTCCCTGTCCAATCACCAGATGAAGCTCCTTAGAACATCAGCACCAACATGTTTTTCTGCCTTTTTGACCACAGAGAGACCTTCTCTCTCTGTGTCACAACTAGATGCATCAGCTCCCAACAAGCTGAATCACGCTGCATCACTGCCTGTGTTTCATGAACATGCGAGACACTACTTTAATAGGAAATGGGAGCTGGCTTTAGCGTTACCGGCGTGTCACGCACGGCCACAACGCAGCGAGGCCTTTGTTCTCTTCCTAATGGGCTCCTTTGTAAAACACCCTCCTATGGCCAGGCAGAGTAGTAGAATTTGTTCTCACAATTGATCTAACACAGACCTCTTGCTCTGTCAAATACACACATGCATACACACTCTCACAGATAGCCATACTCACAGATTTTTGCCTTTCTTCTTGCTCTCCTTTGATGAGGTAAAAATCACTCCACAAAGGAAAACTGCACATCTGTGTAATCCGAACAGTTTCTGTTCAGACCACTGTTACACTTTAAACAAAAGAGCCTGGAAAAATTTCTCAGGAATATTGCTTCTTTTGAGGTTCAAAGCTAGATGTACATGTAAAACCAGAAGCATAAAAGCCACATCATACAGAAAGTGGGATCCTGTGTTTTACTCAGCTATTCATCTGTCTTTAAAGCAAATTCAGTTGAAGCAATTCCTCACTGGCACGCAGGAGGGCTAGATAGCCTAATAGGTCTCTTCCATCTCTAAGCAATTCATGCCTTGCATGGCGTATTTTTATTGACTTATCTTACTGGCTGTTTGTGGGCAGAGGCACGTGCCTCATGCAAATGCCAAGACCGCTCTTGCTTTGGATGCTATTGCATAAATGGAAGTGAATCAGACTTAAAACAAAAAGCATGATTTTATTTCTGAAGGATTAAGTCCATATCATCAAGTTTGGTTTTTACATATACAGAAAGAAGCTTCAGCAATACCATCCTGCAAACATTACATTAACCAATCTAGCCCTTTCTGGGCTTTACTGCTTTAACCACAGCTGACACCTGAGCTCTCTATAAAGATAAGAGCTTAAACACCTTGAGAACACTTCCAGCAGGAATTGCCAGTGCCCTGAGGCAGAAGTCTTGACACTTGACACAACCAGCACAACAGAATAAATACATGTTCTAAATACATGAAACCCTTAAAAGTGGAAGAATCCTCCTCTTCCTTAAAACTATTTCCTTTGTGCACATTTTTTATCTCAGCAGAGCCCAGTGGTGACATTTCAAGTCAACAGAAGGAAATACTGCATTTGTGGCCTTAGCTGATTAGGTCCTCAGCTAGTACAAACTGGGGCAGCTATGTGTATTCTTAACCCAAAAGGAACCCCAATTCTGAGTATGCTTTCTGCCTTAAGGAATTACTGTATCATCAATATCAAATCACAACATTTACTAAAATGACATTTCTGACCAAAAGAGCAAGAGTGGAACTTGTATTTGCAAGATGAAGTACAGAGGGAAGGAAAAAAAAAAATCAACCTCTTACCTTGAAAAAACTTATACATTTCAGCACTAATTCACCACATCAGATTCTTCCCCTATCACCTGGAAGCAAGAAGCAGCCTGGGTGAGAGCACTTGAGAAACAGAGGATTCCCGATTTCTAGTTTTTAACTATCTACAATTACCAAGCAAGTTGTAGTTTTAAAAGTTAAGCAGCAAAACTTGACTGCAGGAAAGGAAAGTCTGCTTTCACTGCTTGGAAATGTTCCTGATTTTTTCAGTGGGAACATTCAGTAGTGGACGTTAATATTTAACTCTGTGTTTTTCCAGTATTATACCAATCTTTCTCCAGGGATGCAGAAGAAGTTAGTGGCATAGCTGAACTGTTACTATCCTTTAAAAGCAAGAAAAGTGACCACCACAGAAAAGAAAAAACAGCAGCAAAAAATCCAAGAAGAAATTTTCTGAAAAGATACTTTCCATATCACACATCACAGAACATCTCAATGAATCAGCAATTCACATAGACAGTAAGCAATGAAAAAAGAATTAATAAAAATCATTAACTGTCATATTTAAAGCTGCTCAGAGAGCAACAGTACTGCTTCACTTGGTCTTAGTCTTTCTGAAAATGCAGTAAATCTCAAGAAAACCTTCAAACATTAGCCAGTGAACACTGGCTCTTATCTACACCACTGCTGCTCCAGCTGCTGGGGCAAACAAAACAAGATCAGTGGAAAATGTCCCAGATGCCCCACTGGAAGGAATTCTTACTGTCTAGCTCTCCCTAATTTTGTTATGAGACACTCTCTTCTGCCTGCCCACTTTTTCCCTGAATGCTTTCCAAGTCCATTTCCTTGTTTTTGGAGTTCGCTAGAAACAAGATTTTTCAAACCAAATGCCAAAAGGAATCTGTCCATGCTCCCAGTGAGACATAACCAAGAAACAAGTGCATGTTCTGAGATAATGGTGGCACCTGAGGTCCTCCAGTGAACACATGCCCCACATCCCCTCTTGTTCCAGAGCACAGGGGCATAGAATACTTGCGGTCTCATTCTTCAAACTCACTGGACAAGGGAATACAGTTCTGACATTTCCTATGGAAACTGGTGGTGAGTGATGAAGAAGTGACCATCATCTTTAAAAGAAGAGACTAGCTGTTTTGGAGCTTCAAAACAAATGGACGGAAAATGCCTTTTATGGTAGAAAACACAAGGAGCAAACAGAAATTGGCATGTATTTCCAGATGCCCACCTCATTGTAATGAGATGCACAGGGAAAGTTGATACTCCTCCAGACAATAAAAGCCTCATCATATCAGTGCCTTCTACCCCCACCATTCTATTTAGCATCCTTAAGTGGGAGGTATTCTGCAGCCTTTCACACTTGACCTCTTAATTAAAGCATGATAAAATTAACATCTCAGACGCAATAGATCTTTTACCCACTTACATCAGTAATTAAACTAATTCTCAAGGGAGCAAGAACATTTGTTATGTGTAATGTAACTTTAGCTGGGGTATTCCAAAGAAGGAAAAAGAGCTGATGTAATATATGCAGTCATTTATATTTTAATGGAGCTATTGTAAATGAAAGAGGAACACCTGTGACAGCTTGAGGCGGTCCCAGCCAAATGAAATCTTTTGTGTCATGCAGGGACAGCACACTGCATATGGCCTCCCCATCTCCAGCTGCAATATTGAATAACTTAGTGAAGCAGACAGACCTTATGCCTTCTCTGACTCTCAGATGCACTATAATCTGCTTGCGAATCCAATGGAACTGTACTATATATATATATAAATTTAATATTTAATCTACAAGGAAAGCAAGATAGGCCAAAGTAGGTCTAAGGTCTTTCATATTGGCAATACACACTTCTGCATTTGTGAAAATCCATGCAGACCTTGATTCATGACTGAGACAAGTCTAGAACACTGTCACAATACAAATAATTGAATAATCTCATTCAAAGAGTTCATGTAATTAAAGATGAAAATGACACCACATCAGAGTGGCAGAATTGAATATTCTCCTCATCCTGACATATAAAAGGTGAAGCAATAAGAAAAAAAGTCCAAGAAGGTAACAAAAACTATACATAGAACAAAAGAGATATAGAGGACACTTGAAGAGCTGCAACAGCACAAAACACAAACCCCATTCATTTAGGAAACAAGACTGACTGATGACATCTCAGACTCATGTTTTAGGGCTTTGGTTTGTGCTTGATTCCGAAAGCATGACAAACATTTTTTCAGTTGTCAAATCTGGTCCTTATTCTAAGGGTATATTTACTCAGCTGAGGCATAACTGTTGAGAAACATGGCCTGGCAGAGATCTGTGCAGTGACTAGGTAACTTTGCGAAGGATTTGTCTTAATTTGCACACAGGCAATCCAGCCTTAGTGAGCTTCAGAGTCCTCCTTCCCAGACACCTCCTCCATCCAGGGTTTAAATGCATAGTGTTCAGATTATAAGCAGCCAGCACGTATGTGACATGCTGTCTATCCCCAAAACCCAGTCAGATCCAAACCAGGTAAGATCAAAATTCCCCCAGTCCTTCCCTGCAGTATCACTAAGTATTCAAACAAACTACAAACAAAAGTTCAAATGCTCACCTTCAAGTTTAGTTGATCCCATGACCTATTCATTCACAGCTACTCAGTTAAGACTGATTGCCTGTCAGAAAAAAAACCACACCAAGCTAAACAAAACATACCAGTATATTACTTCAGAAAGAGCCCTGAAACTTGGTAATCTCCCTGACACAGAGGCCATTGCTTCAGCTGCTTAGAAATCTATACCTTTGCCTCTGTATGGGGTTTATCAAATGAGTGGCCACCCCTCTAATCCCAAGGGAAGCATGTGCAATTCTGCCACTGGTATTAAGCATCTGACTGTTTACTGCAATCTCGCCAAAGGCCAAGAAACAGGCTCAACAAATTTAGCCTTGCATATTTAAGAATTGCTCTAGTGCTGGTCATCCAACTTTCAGACACATGAACAAGTCATTCTGGTTGTTGTGCATTCGGCACCAAGTTATCAAAATATTGAGTCCAAGCAAAACACCATGAAGAAAAATCTATTTCAACTGTATTTTTCTTGGCGTACACTGTTCTCTATGATTAATCTTTAAAATATTGCTAAGGAAATGAGACAGCTAAGTGGTCATTGTCTTAAGTACCCACTGAACATCTTATAGCACAGTCAGTTTATTCCAGCTCTACTGTGCAAAGCATCAAATACTGAACATATGACAGCTAAAATAATCAGAGGCATTCAGACGTGAATAAACAAGGCCAAAAGCAGAACATGAATATAAAAAGAGAGGATTTAAAACCTTCAATAAAGAGATTCTTATCAACCCACGGAAGGCAAAACTGATTGGGGAAGTTCCCATCATATCCGGGGTACCATCTGGAAAACCATGAAAACATTTTCAAAAGTAATTAAGATAATTTATTATGATATTAACAGCATTAACTGGAGTACATATAGGCTCAAAAGACTGAATTCTCAACAAGTACAGTTAGATTACCTTCTGCAGTCAATGACTTTACACCAGTTTATAGTGTAATACCGTAAAAACAATATTAACACATAGTTTTACTTCTCCTCTGTTTTTACTTGCCAATACGTGAATTTCAACCTTCAAATAAATCTCTTAGCTATAGATCCCACATAAGCTTCTAATCTTCATTATAGTGCATCCAGTACCTTCCCTCTAAATTGTATTAGTCTAAACTTATGGTAGTGTAATTACACAAAATCACAGAATCTGCTTGGAAAAAACCTTTGAGATCATCGAGTCCAACCTATGACCTAACACCACCTTGCCAACTAGACCACAGCACTGAGTGCCACATCCAGTCTTCTTAAACCCCTCCAGGGATGGTGACTCCACTACCTGGGCAGCCCATTCCAATGCCCAATCACTCTTTCTGTGAAGAAATTCTTCCTAAAGTCTAGCCTAACCCTCCCCTGCCGCAGTTTAAGGCTGTGTCCTCTCGTTCTGTCACTGGTTGCCTGGGAGAAGAGATCCACCCCCACCAGGCTACAGCCTCCTTTCAGGGAGTTGTAGAGAGTGATAAGGTCTGCTCTGAGACTCCTTTTCTCCAGGCTAAACAGCCCCAGCTCCCTCAGCCTCTCTGCACAGGATCTGTGTTCCAGAGCCTTCACCAGTCTTGTTGCCCTTCTTTGGACTCACTCCAGCATCTCAACATCCTTCCTAAACTCAGGGGCCCAGAACTGGACCCACAGGGCCCATAGCACTCAAGGTGGGGCCTTCACCAGTGCCAGGTATGACGGAAGATTCACTTCCTAGTCCTTTTGGCTACACTATTCCTGATCCAGGTCAGGATGCCATTGGCCTTCTTGGCCATGTGGGCACACTGCTGGCTCATGTTCAGGTGGCTGTCGACCAGAACCCCCAGGCCCCTTTCTGCTTGGCCACTGTCCAGCCACTCTGTCCCCAGCCTGTAGCACTGCATGGGGTTGTTGTGGCCAAAGCACAAGACCCAGCACTCAGTCTTGTTAAACCTCGTATCATTGAATTAGGTCCACCCATCCGGCTTGCCCAGGTCCCTCTGCAGAGTCCTCCTACCCTTCAGCAGATCAACACTCCCCCTGAAACTTGATTCCATCTGCCAATTTGCTGATGGTGGACTCAGTCCCTTATCCAGCTCATCAGTGAAGATGTTAAACAGGCCTGTGCCCAACACTGATCCCTGAGGAACACCCTTAATGACTGGCCACCAACTGCACGCAGCACCATTCACCACCACTCTCTGGGCCCAGCCATCCAGCCAGTTCTTAACCCAGCAAAGGGTGCACCTGTCCAAGCCATGGGCTGACAGAGTGTCCAGGAGATGACATCAAAAGCTTTGCTGAACTCCAGGTAGACAACATCCACAGCCTTCCCCTCATCCACCAGGCAGGTCACCTACCCACCAGGTGCATTAAATTAGTTTTTAAGAATTATTAAGAATTAGATGTAATATCATTAATACTTTAAGTGTTGTAATTTCTATAATTCCTTAAATCATTTCAGGTAAAACAATCATCAGTACAAATGTCCACAGGAGCACAGCCCACATGATCTAGATTTTACATTTGCAGATTTGAATCTTTAAGCCATGCAATGGGAATGCACCGATGCCAAGAACTGACACCTTCTTTTTCCACCTCAGTACAAAGTAAATTATTTGTCACTCAAACAAATCCTATTAATTATATACCAGAATAATGTAGTCGTTATATTCACAACACTAGGATATTCAACTGAGAAAGTTTATATTTATATAAGCAAAAGACTTGTGAAGAAAAAACTACAGTAATACAGTAATGTAAAGTCAAATTTTTTTCACTGTAAGAGAATTTTTGAAAGTTTCAGACATTAAATGACACATGAAACTTGTTCCTAAATCTTTTGACATATAACAGTAGCCACTGACTATGAAAGAGACTAATAAATAAAAGAACTTCAGTGGTTTTATTAAGACAATACAGATAAAGGTTCATATTAAGCCACAGGATGACATGCTCTGCATTTATTTATACATAGGAAATTGTTCCAACTTCACAGAGGGAGGATATTAGGGCATGAAGAGCAAAAGTCATCTCTCCATTGTGTCTGGAGTGACTAGTTTCCAGCAGATGCTTCTAAGGTCATGGTTTCTGTTAGAAGCATCCCCAAAAAATGTTAGAAATGAAAGGGAGAATAATGCTCCAAAACTACATTGGCAAAAATGTTGCTGTCTCCATCCAGAGACACTGGAGTGCATCAGCTTTGAGGTCATTAAATTTCTGCTCTCTTGGAGAAGGAACAGGGCAAGAGACAGTAAATCATTCACTTGAGAAACTCTCCCAGAAAATCTCTTGGGACCAAAAGGACTGAGGCTGTCTATTATCACTGTATGGAATGAGATCCCCCTGAAAATACAGTCCGAAGGAAAAACATCCTGAACTGGACACACAGAACATTTGAAAAGTAATCACTGGGTACAAGACATAACTTAAGACCTGTAAATATTCTCTAGACAAGTCTGCTTAGGATTTCATACCATCCTCCCCTGAAACAAACCTCCACAACTGACATCCTACCTGACAGCAACTCTCCTGAGCCGGCTGCTCTGGCTCTATCAGCCTGTAGTCCACACAGCCCATTTCTAGAGAGCCCTGAGTACCCGCCTAGGTCACCCAGAACTAGCTCTTCCCCTCATCTTCCCATAGTCTTTTCGGTAAGGAAGCCAAAGGACAGGGCTCTCTTAGGAGACAACCGCAAACTGTCTATTATCTACTATCACAGAGACCATGACAGCTCGTGTTTGTTTCCCCACACACAAACCCCACTGTCAGGAGAACAGCTCAGTAGGAATACACATCATGTTCAGGCCTCTGGAGAGGGCTGGGAGTCCTGCACCAGGGACATGCTACAGAATGAAGATTATTTTGCTAGTGTTTGAGCACCACAAAACTTGGGCTTTCAGTGGTGTTGGATTTGGCAGACGGATGGACTGAACTTTGTTTAGCTGCTTCACAATAGTGTAAACTAAGTCAGGTCAAGGGTACTACAATCAGTTCAACCCTGCTATGGAAAGGACAAATGATGTCCCCCCCAAAGGGATAGGGTTTTCAGAAGGGGCTACAACTCCATCAGTACACCATGCTTGAATATTACATTTCTGAAGGTTGAAGAAGAGAGAGGTGTAGGTACATGACCCCTTCACTAATCACTTTGCTAGCCCAGCTATAGACAGCAGTGTAGCCACTGACAGCTCAAAAAAATCTGTAGTCCACACTGAGAAGTACAATGAAAGCTTAACGCACGAGACCAGTCAGAGTGCCTCGTGCCTGACCTGCTATCTGACCTGGACAGGGTCATAGGAGAGGGCACAGGAGGAAGTCAGAGCAACACATATGCTTTGTTTCTCTTCTGGCTACTTTTCTGAATACCCTTCATCTTATCTCAAATAAAAAAGAGGGGAAAGGAAAGTCAGTTTCTTGCCACACATCATCCTTGAAAGGACACAGTGATAACATTATACTTGAACATGATTCTGTGCTAATATCATAATTAGATCCCAGCTAATCATCACTTCAAGACAGCCAAAATTGTCAGCCTTTCCTACCAGAGACAACAGCTTAGGGACATTAAAGTGCAATTTACAGTTTCCTTGTTACTCTGAGGTTGCCAGAAACTGAAAATCATAGTTGCAAAATAGCAGTATTTTTCATTCAAATCCCAGGACCTTAATTACACAAATAATATTATATACTGCATTTCACAGTCTCTCCCCAGCAATCTTGTTAGGCTCTTTTAATAATGCACAAACATAATTTTATTCCCATGAAATGGAGGAAACCATGTTCAGCACAACCACAGATGTCACTGTGAGCTGTTCCCACACAAACATAACAGGCATCAACTTCTACACATATCCAGTGGCAGAAACTGGCCTTTATTACAGTTGCATATCCAATGATATCAGAAAGGATAAAATATTATTTCATGAGGACAAGGGCAATGGTGCCCCAATCAAGGACTTGTCATCACTTCAGATTAGAAGCTCATGAGCACAAAGCCTGTTTTCACTTTAGAGATGCAGGCAAAATAGCACCAGACTCAGAGATGCAAGTGAGAAATAAAACAAGAATGAAGGGAGAAAAGGAGGAAAAAAATCTCCAAATTAGAAAAAGCAGGGCTGCCATGTAGTCACACTTCCACAGTGAGAAAGAAAACACTCCTTTAGGGGCTAAGTGAACAGGCTCAAGAGAATGGAGAAAGTTTTTTTCTTTTTTTTTCCCCCTGAGATTTGTTTTTCATCCAAATTACAGTTCATGAAGATAGAAGAAGGAGCTAAAGAACAGAGGAGTAGAAAGAAGTACATTTTCTCCTCTACAGCCTAACAACTCCTGCCTGGTTTCAATCGTCTGTAACTACTGGGTATCACTACACATTCCCTCAGGAAGTTAGGACAGCCCTAATTAGTCTGTGATAGTGAAAGATATCTTTAACTGCTATATCCTTTCTAGCACATCCTGGAGGCCATCGGAAATTTTAACCAACTAAAGCATGGAGGGATTTGACCCAGACCAGCTATGCCTGCATTCCTATTCACCCTAGTGCTCATAGCCACCAGATGGGAGTACCAAAAACATCCAGGCAAGGTGACAGTGAGAGGACACTGAACACCAATTAAAATACCAGTAGCTATCTATCACAATCACTGTGAACACTAGAGCACCTTAGGGAAGGGAAATGCTACTGTAGATTAGGCCAGCCACTACTATGGATGTTTCCTGGTTTTGCCATGCTATGTTAAAGCTAAATAAGAAATACAACAATAAAAAGGAGGCTAAGCTTACAGTTTTTTAGTTCAGAAGCTAAGAAAATAAAAGCTTTTCCTACTGCGCCCACATGCTCTATTTTATGACTGAACCAAAGCATATAACAAGTTCCCTATTTTTATAGATGAAGAAACACAGGGACAGAGCTTCTAATTTAGTTACAGTTCATACCACCTCCCAAACCTTTATCATCACACCCACATGGGCACCTGGAGCCAGCCTTCAAATGTGAAGAAGGTGATTCCATTTTGAAACATGATCAATTCAATTATAGCTGAAGAGATCCTCAAATAAACAGAGACTACTGGCAGCAAGCCAGTGGAAGACTGCAATGCCTGACCATACTTGTCACAAAGGTAAGTTGGGGGACCCTGTGGTGAAAGGCAGAGCTCAGCTTCCTTGGAAGGAAGCTTTCTGAATAACTTGCACAACTCATTAAAATATATACACAATGAGACACTGAAAAATGTAGTGCAAAATTGATTCTAGAAGAACAACCATATTTCAACTCATAATTTTATCTGCCCTGTGGCTCTGCACATACTGTAACATGCATGCTCATGTATATTGCAAATTGAACCACCATAATAAGATGAGGGGAGACTTCCAAATCAAGCTGTTCCAGGGGGTTTGGGGGGAGACTTTTCCTTCTTTTTTTTTCCAAACCCACAACACATCCAGTGTACTGCTTAACTGATACAACATATTACTTTAAGAGTACCTTTGCTGTGGATGGTTACACGTAGATAAACTTAGATCCAGCATGTAGACGTCAAATAAAATGAGAAAAAAAGAATTGGAAGAGGTCTGAAAAACTGACACTCAGTAGCAGCCATTACTATGGTTTGAAAGTACACGAAATCACTCAACAGTGTCATAAAGAAGAATTACACAGCACTGTTTTAGGCTCAGTGAAAACTACTTTCCACTTCTTCTCAAGCTTACACTTCATTACATGATCTTTCAATGAGGTCAATTTAAAAAAAAAGATACTTTTATTTAACCACTGATAAAATGTTTTTGCACTACAACATTTGTTTGAAATGTAAGCTTTTTGGGGCAAGAACTAAATTTACTTTTGTTTAGAGCCTGAAAAAATGGAGACTGTGGTCCTGTGTCCTATCAGCACTACTGTAATACAAATAGTGTAATAAAATAATTGTCTCCTTCCCAACTATGAGGTGCCACATCCATCATGTGCAGCTACATGGAAATAGGAGATACAACACCCTTTTATCCTCACCACCCTTTGCAGGCACCCAGGCTGCAGTAAAAGACAGTTTATCATTTCACTTTCAGCAGTCATAGAGCAGTTAAGTTAAATGACCTGGGGAAAACAGGTCTTGAGGAAGTCTGTAAGCTACTGAGAAAATTAGCCACTTTTCCTTTGACTTTGTCTCTACAGAGAAGATATCACAGACTTTAAGATAACAAATAAAGTTAAATACCACTTCCTGACTCTGGATCTTGTTCTTGGCACTACATAAAGAATAATATCCACAGATCTTCACAACAATAGGGCTTTTTTTGTTGGTGGTGGTGTTCTTTTTAAAAGCTGTTTTTTTCCATGATACGCACATTTCCCACAGTTCACACTGCGGTATCTGATCAGGTTTTAGACTCTTATCTTACAGTCCCTGTCTCTTGTTAGTGACTTCATCTCTGGGAATAGTGCTACAAAAAGTGCTGAAAAGAGAAAGACATTGCAAAGGATCTTGTGTGAAAAGCTATTTTGGCTTAAGTGTTTTAAATCCAAAAGGCCTTTCATTCTGATACCCCACCAAATCAATTTAGTTCATGTTTAAGAAAAAAAAAAGTTCAAGACAAATTATTATAAATGAATTGCTACTGCCAGTGAATCATTTGAGCTCTCAATAGGAAAGCATAATGCCTGTCAAACAAATAAACATAATATTTAGAATACTCAAAGCATGCTATCAAATGGACAGATTGCAACACTGCACATATCACCTAACCTAGCAGACACACACAGGAGTTATTCTGTTCTCAAGCTGCAATGTCATTTACCAAAATACTTTCTTTGTCTGAGCATCAAATATCTTATTTGTGAGGACTTTGGACTAAATCAAGATTCCTACCAACAAGCAACCTGATGCCTGATACACAGTGAACTGGACTAGTTACACCTTTTGTTCATACAGAACAGAAACCATCTTGAAGGACACATTCATTTGAGGGCTTAGGCATTAAAGACACACTTCCATATTTCTAATGATTTGAGTTTGTTTACCCTTCATCCACCTTTACTTGCATCAGATACTACACAATCTTAATTTCTGGTCATATTTATTTCTAAGCTTTTAATACTTGGTTCTCCTCCTGCCTCTACATGTCTCTAGGTAGTAATGAAAGCTGGAATCTATTGTAGCCCCTAAAAACACCATCTTAAAGCCTAGGAATCAGCTATCACAACCCTTTCCATTATATTTGTTTCTTCCCCATTTAGCATGCTCAATAATATTTCACCACTTTGCCTTACAACAGTCACAATAAAAACCCAGTAAACATGGAGCCTCCACATCTAACCATTTCAAAGATTACTTAAACTAGAATAAACTGCAAAATTTCCAGAAGCAGGCTTACAATAAATATTCAGACTTTCATTTCTACTGTGAGAATGGGTATGAAACTTTTATTGTACAATACATTTTTCTACATAGCAAGAGTCTCTGCATAAACGGAAATTAAATATTCATTAACTAACTGTACTTGGTATGCAAGTGAGCAGAAAACAAAACTGCCTATTGAAGCAAAAAAGGAGGCAGACATATTCAAGAACCTGGAATGAAAAACATTAAAGGGGATATTAATGCACTTCCATTTAATAGCTTACTACAGAGCTTCAGCATTTTCAAGTGACAGCAGCATGCCATTACAACTATGAATTCAGTAATATTTTCCCAGCTGTATTTACAGACTTTGCTAACCACTGCTCAAAAACAGGTGTTTTGTACTCTCCATGTGGTACATTCTCAGAAGAGTGTTATTGACTTTTTCTACTCAGGATATTCAGAGAGGTCCAAGGTATTTGGGAACCCAACTGTTATAAAGAATCTCATGCCTTTCAGCACCTGTGAAATTCCCGGTAAAATAAACAAGGGAATTGGTCTTGACATTTCAAACTTAGCTTTTGAGACAAAATAGTTCTTTGGAATTTGGAGCTTAAATTTTATGACATGGTGTGCTTCTCTTAACACCAATGTGCCTAACCAATAACACTTTGTTGTGTTTTGCTACTGATTGTCCTCCTTTGCCCTAAGAAAACAATATGCTAGGAATTTCATTCCCAGACAAAACAGTTTAACATAGAAATATGAAGCTCTGCTACTTCAGATTAAAAGACTTTGTCCATCAGCTCTAAGAACACAACAAATACAAAAAGCTCTACCATGTGGTCCAGCCCTGGGGTATATAGAGCCATCCTTTATTACTGAGAGCTACTCTACCATGACATTGTTGTATGTTAAAAAGATTTCTCTGACTTCTCTTGACTTGTCTACCTTTACCACTTCTAATGATAAGTGTTCTTCAGCATCCAGTAAATTCCAGGTGGATTTGCCAATGTAATAATTTCCAAGGCTTACAGAGAAAACCAAGTATTTGACATTTAGAAGTAAATAAAGAAAAACTCTCAACAGTGTTTCTGAGAAATCACTTTGCACTAATCCTCAAAGAAGTCTTAAGAGAGAATGAAAAAATGGCCACTGTGTGATGATAGAAGATGTAAAATCCAGACAGACCATCCAAAACTTTCCCCTTGGAAATCACCGCTCACTTTAAACAACCTTGTTGAATCAGAGATAGATCAGTCTCTCTCAGACTTGTTCAGCAGCCTTGAGATAAATGGCATTGCTCAGACTGCTCCTTATATGTGTCCAACTCTGGTGTTGTCGCTACTGTGCATTTTAGTTCAAGACTGCAATAAGCACTTTAGACTACCTAAAATTCAAGAAAAGCCTGGCTCCTTACACCACCAATGGAGGAGAGTAAACATAATGTCTATATTGCATACCTACCACTGGTATTTGAACAGAGCCCAAAATGAAATTCCAACAGGTCATAAGATTCTCAACCCACATAATCTGTACAAAATTTAATTCTGATATAAGTGGACATAACACCAAAGTCAAGGACAGATTAATTTAAAAGTTAGCTGAATTTAACCACCTGCTTGAAAACAAACTTCTCCCTTGAGCAAGAACTTTCTCAACTGACTGTTAAGAACTTATTGCCAATTGTCTGAGATTTATAAAATAAACTATCACCATACACCTAAATGTCTCCAAAGATCTAAATCTCAAAATGTCTAAAAGTCACACTGCTAAACAGGTGAATTTTTGAAGACCTATTGAGGATTTACAGGACCCAATTCTGCAGCTTCTGAAGTTTTTGCATGTTTTCTCATTTGTCTGCAGAGAGAAAGATGAAGCTAAGTAGTAAGTTTACAGAATAATTTTTAAAAATTTTCAAGAAACTTCACTGGAAACAAACAAAAGTTCCTAAAGGACTGTCTACTGAACACGTGCCCAAAAAAAACAAACTTGCAAGAACTTCAAGCGGAACAAAAGTAAGCCAAGGAATGGATTTGAGGTTTAAGCTGATGAGGTATCAACCATGGATTTCTCTGACAGTTGCTAATGTCTCTTGTAAGTCTTAATTCATATGAATAGAAGAAGTGTGACACGGCTCCAGACTGAGCCCAGCTGGTGCTGGAAGTGGCACAGGCTACATGTGTGTCCTATCAGCCCCACGTCCGCTCCAGCCCAGCACTGAATCACGAGCTCACTCAAACTGGTGATTCAGAGCACTCTGAAAAACAAACATCAATAACAAATTCAAAGCCTTTCACCTCTTCTTCAGTAATTTGAATTGAATTACTAATTTCAAAAGTCTGCCAAAAACTGTTGTGCTTTGGCTGTTGTTTTGTGGCCTTGAGGGATGCTGCCAGGCTAGTCCCCAGTATCCAACAGGCAGCTATACAAAGGTGTTTAGGCACCTGAAGATACATGAAGTCTCCTAATAAGATCTACAGTGTGAATTAGGATTCTAATTTACTTAAGCAATTCTGAAATCCCATTTAGAGTCTAATGGCTCTTAAGCAAATAAATACCTTGAAAATCTGACTCAGGTCACTTAAAGTATAAAGATTATAACAATGGATGTCAGCAGTCAGTAGTCTCAACACAAAGGCTGCATGTCTTGTCAGAGGTGCAATTTGCCCTTTAATTCCAGAGACAAATCCCCTGGAAGAAGAATAAAGGACTTTCTAGAATATATATGGAGGAGACTGGGCAGCTTTATTAGCATAACCATTTGCTACTTACAGATTCTGAACTTTCAAAGGAGTATTGAATGGCATAAAAGACTACTATTTCTAATTATATCTAGTATTAATATATATAAACACCACTTTTAGAACATTTCCTCCAAGTTAAAAGATCACATAATATCAATTATTACTAGGGAGGATTCTAAACAAACACCAAGTAGTGCCTCAAACAGAAAAAGACCAAAAATTATTTCTTAAGTGTTGAATAGTGCCAAAATACAGATATAGTCAAACACATGTCATTTCCTTACCACCCTTTGGGGATCCTTCCCTTTGGGAAGCTGTCCTGGGAGCAAATACCCAGCTGCCATTCCCAGAGTAGTACAGTTCTATCCTTACATCAGATTTCTGCAGATCTGCCACAATATAGTCCAAAAGATGAAAGCTTAAAGAAAGGTTTTTTATTCCACTGTAGAACCAGTGGATCTTCTTCACCCTCCTGTCACTGTGCTCTAAAAAGAGAAATTAAAGCTTTTGTGAAGGCTGAGATGTGAAAGCTGGAATCAGTGCCTGCAATGGTTTAAAAATGGCTTGGTTCTGTTAAAGGCAATGTTGATTAACATCAACTGGGGAGGTAATTTTTTAACAGCCTCTTCTAGGCACAGAAGGGGTTCATTCTTCAGCAGCTAAACTGAGAATACAGTGATTTCAAGAAGTGTTTTTTAAAAAGTGTTTAAAAAACACATAATCCAGCTGGAACCTAAATATTCCCGTTTTTTCCCTGAAACAATGCAGAGCAGAATTGCACAACAGTGTAGCTCTCCCATTAAATTGGCCAACGCACGTAAACACAAATGAAATCATGCCTCACTAAAAAATATTTTCTAGCTACTCACTAAAATAGCTTTGAGAGACCAGGTCCATACATGGAATAAAATGGCTTTCTGTGACTAAGAAAAGAAGTCCTAAGCCAAACTCTCCTCTGCAATGACATTTTAAGTATTATAAACAGTTTAAAGGCAAATGTAGAGCAGAGCAGTGTAGTTTTATACAATCACAGCAACAACATTGAGATTTATTCTGTTCTGAATTAAGCTCTTTATATTGTTTCTTCTTTAAAAGGAAAAGTATCAAATACAACAATTCCTACAAATTTATCTTTTACAACATTCTCATATTCTATTTGCAATTTCACCAAACAAAACCAGGCCCAAGTCAAATGGCAGAATTTTGGCTATACTCATCTGAAAACACTGTAAGCTTTGCCCTTTCTACCACTCAGGCAACTTAAATGGGGGCAGGAGTCCTCTCACTACTTTTTCAATAAACTTTGCAACAATAGCCACATGAAACTCTTGGAATACTAGACTTAGATGCAAAGAGATACTTTTTGAAATACCTGCTTGAACCCTTCAGCTTGTATCAGAAATGCAGGATCTCTATACAGAGACAAAAATCCCTTCCAAGCACTCTGTAATGTTCAGAGCATAGTGGGATGGGTCATTAACCCTCACAACTTCCTCATACACTGTGTACAACCACTGTCATTTTATCTGGGAACACAGGGGAGAAACAAGAGAAAAAGGCTCATCATCAGCACACAGCATTATGACAAATTGTAAATAAGACTTTCACCTTTTAGTTCCAGTTCACAAATGGTTCTGAATGTTTGTAAATAAAACCTAATGTGGATTTACAAAGAAACTGAAGGACAAAAAGGACCAAGTGGAAAGTGTTACAAGGCCACCTGAAACACAGCCTGGTCCCTACACGTGACCCCCTTCCCAGGACCCAGACACATTTCTCTCCTCATGGTGTCCTGGTGTGGCATCTCGTAGCTGAAGACTCTGTAGCACATCACAAACATTGATCAATGCATGTTTCAATCCATGATACATGTGAAGGGGTGGATTTGGTGTAACAACCACTCCTTCCCATTTCACACATGAACTAATGAAGGTGTAAAGTGGTGGGTGGACACCAACAGGAGCACGAGGTTAGCAAGGGGTGCCAGCCAGAAGCTACTCAATAACCTGAACCTCAGATGCATCAGAATAATTGCCAGGAGAATGAAAAGCCTGACTGAAAAAGAAATCAGAACAATAGTGACAAAAGAGAAAAATATGCAAATGGTCATATATTAAATTAGGATAAAAGAGTGTTTAGGAAAAACAGAATACCTAGGTTTATCCAGGACCATAGCAAAACCAGCAAGAAATAGTTGCTAAGCATAACTTCAGATAAAACTTCAGAATAGCAGCACCGCCAACAAGGAATTACAGAAGCAGGGAATTTTGACTCTAAGCCCATGGATGAGGAAATACAACTGTAATAGTTTAAAGGAGAAATTTCACACAGAACATTTGGAGACAGAAATTGCAATCACAGGTCCTGACCAGCCTGGGTCTGACACACATTTTTATTGTTATCATTGGAGAACTTTAATGGATGATTTTTGTGCCTCATAAAAGCCACCCAGAGCACTACTTGCTTTTAGGACTTGCACTACAGCTCATTAGAGATACAAGAGTTGCAACAATGAGCTCTGAATTAAGGTTTTTGTGGCAAAAGTCATTCTGGGCTTAAAATTGCAGAATTTGGCTATCTTAGAATCTTTACGCAATTTATCTTTATGCAATAAAAGCTGAGTTTACAAGAACACTTTGAAACCAGGGCTGTGGCTAAACATTCACAAATCAGGGCACCTGCCTTTCTCAGCTCAAAAATTTTGTTTTAATCAATGTTTTGCTTCATTTTTTCAATAACCTCATATATTAGACATTTTGAATCTTTATTATATTTAATTTTTTCTTGTTTGGTTCAGAACTTTTAGAAATCGCATTTTGATGCTTCCCTCTGAAAATTCCTTCTGTTGTTTGCCAGAGAAACAATAATCCTGCAATAGGACACCTCAGTATTTTAATGAAAATGATTCTTCATTTTTCCTTTTCCAAGCATGTTAAGAAGGAGGTTGGAAAGAAGAGTTCATATTTAATCATCTGAAGTACTTAATAAATAATTTTAAGTGCCTGAAAAGCATCAATAACTAATGAACTAATTTAAACCTGAGCCTGAGCCATCCACTTTTTATCTCACTTTTAAAATACCAGATCTATATAATCTTAAAGGATGTTCAGATTCTGGGTTCCGACCTTACTATTGAAAGAATAGGAAAACAAAAGGGAATTCTGAGAGCACTCACATTACTCAGATACTACTTTAGAGGAGAAGAGGGATCAGCTGTAGAGACATCCACATATGAAAGTCACAGAATTTTTGCAGATGTTCTTTTCTGCCATTAAACAATCTCGTATTGCCACTGAACTCTTTCCTGGTTACCATCATGCTGACTGGGAGAGGAAGTAAAAAGACCAGAGTGCAATGTTCCAGACAGAAACTATGACAATATGTTAAAACAAAAAGCTGAATTTAAATTCTAGTACAGACTGATTAGATTGAAAGATAGATTAGACTGAAATGGTGGCAGGTCCAGTGAACCAAGTATAAAGGTTTTTATGACTACATTGGCATTTTTGCCTCAGTTGCAGGCATCAGTGACTATACTGGATTAGATCACCTGAGAATTTAAATAGAATCACACATTTCTAATGAAAAAACGGCCCATGTGAGAAATGCAGTTCCATATCACCTTAATTACATATCGGAACTACAATTATAGCAGCACTGCTACTGGGATGTAATTACTGCAGCTGAGCTTCTCCATGCAGGCATTTTCATGGGAGCTTCACGCAGCATCACCTGAACTTGCATTAGAAAATCAGTGACAAGGATCAGAATGTGAACTGTCCAGGCACAAGGATGGGGCTTTTGCTGCTCTGAGTTGGCTCAGGAATAGAAAGAACAAAACGTAATTTCTGTGTAGAATAGTGAGGTTCCTTGAAGCAGAAGCTAAAAGTAAGCGAAGGCATTCTCCCTCAGAGAAAATGGACAGTCACTGCACTCTGTGGAAAATACACTTCAGTAATCATTCCAAATTCATGATGATGATGGCCCTTAAGGCCAAAAATGACCAACTGAACTCAACTCACAGTATTCTTCTCCTGTTTCTGTGCTTCTTTAAAAGGAGGATCTGGAATTCTGGGCTATCTTGAAGTATCAAGAAAGACAGCTTTCTAGTTAGTTACCAGCCTTAACAGTACCCAAAGACATAGTACCCACCATACGGTTTGCATCATGGCATGCTGGCATGATGAATTTCACACAGAGAAGGCGTTACAGTACTTTCACATTAACTTTGCAAGGCTGTTTTCTCCAATTTAGTGTCAGTGTTCACCAGAACCACCAATCTGAAAGGTTGCACTGGAGTAATCAAATGCAGCCCTAGTGACAGCAGTTTGCTCAAATCCAGATCAAAATTCTACGTCTAATCTTGCCTGAACTTAGGCCTGAATAAAGTAAAGCAGTACAGGAAAAAAAGTGTCACCCCCTCATCCATTTCCTAAAGATAGCAGCAACAATGTGAGGAAGAGCTGAGGCTGTAAAGATTCGCCATTCTCTTCTTGTAGTCTTGCATTCTCCTCAATGGAGGAGGTTGGTTGCTCTTGTGGCTGTTCTCTCTCTCATAAAGCAGCACTTGAGAGTCATGTTCCCCATGGTATTTATAAACCACCAGCTTGTGCAAAGGAGCACCTTATTGCACTAAGACTGTGCAAGGTTCTTAACTATGGAAACAACATCTGAGTTACCTGTGGCTGCACTGATGACACAGTACTGACATCATTCACAGTCTTTCAGCAAGAAAGGCAGGCACATGCTCTTGCTCCAAAAGCACAAATCCCATAACAAGCAGATAATGATTTTCAGTATTCTCCAATAGCTACTCCAAAGGCAGCAGAGGACTTAGGATAATTTTCACAGTTTAAACAGTTACCATTTATCCTACAGAGCATTGAGTACATAGACATACAAATGAACCAAAACCCGGCCCATCACAAAGCACTAGCAGAATACTTTATAATCCCCAAAAACATCTAAGGGGAAATGTTTTCTATTCTATAAATTATTTTAAGAAAAAAAAATCTAATTTTTATACTGCTCTAAGCTTCTCAGGGAATCAATCAATTAAATTGGCTAGCTATGTTGAGGTAATTGAGAAACAGTTCCCAGAAGACATTACATACCTTCAAACATAGTGTGAACCAGATACATAGAATTAAGCAAGACAGAAGCAAGAGTCTAGAGTTTGTTTTCTGTCTGGAACTGAAGGACAGGGTGTGACTTTATGAGTTACCTTATTTCCTAGGAAAGGAGGACAATCCTAGTCTGTATTGCCAGACAGATTCTGCCTAGCAGCTGTCTCAGCCCTTCCCTCCACTTCAGCCCTGTGCATCTCCATCACTCCCAGTCCCACACTCATATAAACACTGATCCTTTATCAAATTCAGATTTTACACAGCAAGACACAGTGGCATGACTAGGACTGATAAAATGAAAACCAAAATCCTCTGGCAGAAAGAAATGGAATCACTCCCTAAAGCTAGAATAATTACTAATCATCAAGAATAGCAAAAGAAGATGTTTTCTAAACTCCTCCATGTTCTGTGGAACAGAAATTATAAAGATATCTGTACAACTGCAGAGGGGAAAAAAGTTGCAACTCAGAGATTTTTTTACTTGTAGCAAACAGTGGCTTCCTGGCCTATTTCATACAAAAATATGTGTTCAACAAATTGGTCAATATTTACTTCTGTAAAATCTGTCTTGTTTATCAGTCTAATATATATAACACAGAGTTCCAAGGAAAAATACATAAAATATGATCTTTTCAGTTCTGTGTCCTCTTTTTTTTTTTTTTTTTCAATCCTAAAGGCCTGAAAGCTTTAAAATGAGAGGGAGAGATGCCCAGAATTTTTTTGCCATTTGCTCCTTTAATTTAAAATATCAGTTTGCTTGTTCTGTGGTCTCCTTAGATGTTTTAGACATAGAATTAAAGCTTCTTCAGCCATATCTCTGAGCAAGCTGTTACATTCTGGCAAACAGCAACTTTTCTCCCAAATATTTATTCAGGTGTTCAAAAGCTTGAAGAGTCTATTTGTTTGTTTTAAACTTTTAAGCAATCAAAATAAAAATATTTCTTCCCTGGACAGTTAGTCAGCTTCTATTCTTATAATAACTCTGAGATAATTCTACCAGATCATCAATAATGCATATACTCTGGAAGATATTTTTTTTTAAAAAGGAAAATAAAAGGAAACAGACATGCTTTTCTCTAGAAGAAAACCAGAGGTACAAAACAGAGGGACCCTTTGGGCCATTTTTATATAAAACAGGAAAAAAACCCATAATAAATCACAAGTGCACCTTTTATCTTTCATAGATTACATAATGATAGCTTGCAGAAGTCCCCAGAAGAACATTAAATATTTCATACATTTAGTGCATCCTAAATATCAGGGGGTTATAGAAATTAACAACCCTCTGGTAGTGGATAACCATCTAGAAGGCAGCTAGCTGCTCTGCAAGCATATCATAAACACAATTTTTAGATTCAAAATTATATTCTCTTATTAAATATTAAAGTGGCAGAAAGGGAAGTTGTAATAAGATTTGCATAACAAACAGAATTGCTTTGGGTTAAAAAAATAAAATCTAAAAAGGATTTTTAAGATAAAGGCAGGAAAACAGTTGCTTATAAAAGTCCAGCTGAAAGGAGTATGTGTGCTAAATCACTTCTCCCTTTAGCTAACTGTATTTGTTTTCTGTTTCCTTGTGCTCCTTTGCTTTTGTGCTTCCAGCTTTCCTAATTTGGACATCCAAAACTCAACCAAGGACTAATCATGGAGATGCTTTCTATAGTAAATGGAGTTGGATAACTAATGGTTCAGAGTAACTAGAGAAGGCTACAATGAAATAAGAAGGAAGCCACACAATTTATTGTTCTGCTGTTCCTTGTCCGTGCCCTCCAACTCTGGCTGGGTCAGCACAGAGCACAGGAGTCTCCTGGTCCACACTTGGGAGCCCAAGGCACAAGAGCCCAACTCCCAGCAGGGAGACTGGCCGGCTTATTTTTATAGTTGCAGTGAACTTTGTGCACAGGCCTTCTTTCAACATGAGCACACATCTGTGATACGTGCTAGGCCAGCTGTCACAACAAAAGCTAATTCTGCCACATCCACGTCCCTGACTGATTTGGAGTTGGCCTTTACAAAAAAGAAAAAAAAAGAGCTAGATGCAAACTGATGGACCCAAATACCCTCTAAGTCACCACCTGGTCAACCTTAATAATGCTAATAAAAATGGAGTAAACTTACATAAGTATTTTAAGAGGGCTTGAACACATAATTCACACCCAAGGATGTGAATACAGAGTGAATTCAGTATCATCTAGTCTGAAATTCAGGCAACAGTGGTTGTTCTACAGGAACCATCAGGCACCATGGGAAGATCCATGGCACTTACTAACTTTACCTTCACATACAAAGCAAATGTCTGAGATGTAGAATGGTTGGGGGAAAGCCTTATTTTAGTTATTTTAATGCTGGGGTATACAGTGAATTGAATTGTGTGATTAGTGATTGAATAGCTGCTCCTATATTACATGGTCTGTCTGGCTCAGAGTCTCCCTGTGCCATCACTGTTCTGTGAGGATAAACAACAGTCTTATACTCTTGACCATACCAGGACACTTCTTGCATGTTCTCCATTGCACACAACTGAAAAACAGAATTTTCTCACTCGCACTCAGACCTGGCATCAGGTTAGGCTCCAAGTACTTGAGCTATGCTTTGGGTTCAGGTCTCAGCATCAGCACTGTCTCCAGCTGGGTTACAATGCAGTTCCTCAAGTCAGTGTGTGTTATAGCACACAGCACACACGCAGAATGGCTTAATGGAAACAGAAGACCTCAGTGGGAAATTACAGCTTTTACAGGAACATATGGTCCACAACCACTCAGTGTCTAGAAAAGTGTTTATCTCAACATTTCATAGAGAGGAAAGCAAAATAGATAATATACACTGCTTCTGAAAATCTTGTAACTAGCAGACTTGCACAAAGCACTGACCAAACAAAAGAAAATGTAGAAAGTTTCAGCATTTAGAGTGGAAGCTTATGGAAGGGAAGATGATTAAATCAACTCCAGCAATGACTTCTTTTTTTCCCCACAAGATATTGTCTCCCAGTTCTATTGTACTTTCCACTCACAAGGACTAGAAAGTCACACCCATAAACTGCACGTGGTGAAAGTTCCTGTACTCACTACAGGGAGCACAGATGCTTCTGGGGTAGATTACAACAGATATTTGGAACTGTGGCTCTGTGGCCATCCAAAATTAGTCGATACTGCCAGAGTTAATGTCTCTCTACATTTACAAAATGCCATGTAAAGACAACCAGATCTCTTGCTCACAGTATCTCTTACGAGTTCACCAACTGCTTGCTGTGGATGGTACCACAATCAGTGCGCAGCTAGCAGGGACTGCTTTGCACAGAGCCATCAGCATTGCTTCTCACAGAATATATGTTTTCATCTAAGTTCACGTATTAGATGTGGGCAGAACATCCCTCTCCTGTCCCAAAATCATCCTGGACATTAGCACAAATAAACCGGGGTTCCTACTGTACAGTAGAAGGCTACCCTGACTGGGCTGGATCCTTCAGCTACATCAGAGATGAGGGAGTGGAAGCATAGAAGAACGTTGTGTAATTTACATGTCATCCTGCACTATATCAGTAACAGAGCTGGAAATAGAAACCTCCCCTCTTAGGCACCACATCAAGAGGCGTGACAGGTGCTTCAGAGAGCCCTGCTCCAAAGCATGTGTCAATGAGAATGTGGGCATAACATTGCAGGGAGGCAAGCAAGGGTGCTGAGACAGGCTCAGTCAAGCTTGTTGTTGAACACTTTCCACTGCATCTACCCTGTATTCAGTCACCAGCTTGCAGAAGGTGAATTTTTATCAGCTGTACCTATGCACGTATGTGATGACAAAGAGGAGGTAACATGACAGTGACTCACTTCTAATAGAGCCTTAATAATGAAAAGTAGTGATACCAATGCTCCTTATTCAAGCAAAATGATCTTCATTTCAGTGGTAGCCTTCCCAAATACAAGATTAATTGCATTCTCAGACTTGGCCTTAGTTTATTAAGCCATTAGAAACAGAATTAATTAATTAAATCTTATTAATACAAGGACAGACCATGGCTTGGCCAGATGCCATGTAAAGCAGACTTTTCACAGGATTAAGCTCTGTCTGAGGAGCTAACTGTCAACCAAAGGCCAGTTCAGTATGAAGGAGTCACCCAAGACAAGGGGATCTGTGACATTCAGCAGCTCAAGCAGCGAGGATTTCTTGCCATTCAATGCTATAAGGCAAACAGAGGCTTTGGGGTGTCCTTGTACTCAGGACTCACAAATGACTTCTGTTGCCAGGTGACTGAATTCTTATCTTAGCTGAGGTGCCAGAGAAGCAGCATGATATTTTTGAAGGTGTTGAGTCTATATACAATTATTATGGTTGATTTTTAATCTTTTTTTAATTCAACAGTAGATTTCACTTCAAAAAGGTTCACCAAATTGACTTATGTGAGTGTATAACTTGGATGGGATCCAATTGCTGAGCTCTGAGTTAGTATCCACTAACAGTGATTCTGCTTTAGCTCATGTAGCAGGGAATGTACTAGAGCACATGGGTCCTAAAGCCTGCAATGAGCCTGAAATTCCTACAGACTTCTCCAAGCTTCATCAGAAAGGTGGGAGACCTTGTGGTCTTTGTGCTACTACTGTACTGCACAATACTAGTAGAGGCATAAAACTTATGATAGTCATGAAATAGTTTATAATAAAATTTTAGTTTTCCTGTAAAAGAAATGAAACTGTCTATGAAATATCTATCATATATCTTAGCCAAAGGCTTGTAAACTTTCATAATAAATAAGGACATATCATGAATTTCACATGATTTCACAGGGCTGAACTGCAAGCCTTTATGCATACCAGACTCTGGTATTAGGTAACTGTAAATTAGATAACATTGTTTTTAAAAACAAAAAACAAACAATACAACACAGTACTTCACCTAAAAAGGCTGCAAGACAATGTTTGAGAAAAAGGAGGAGAAATGTCATATTTAATAAAAAGAAAACTTACATAGCTCCAGTGACAATCAACAAGTAAATTAAAATGTTCATTTAAACACATTAAGATTGGGGAATTTTCTGTGTTGGAAGGAAGAGATAGAGAAGCCCACATTGTCTTTTGTAACTAAACTGCGAGCTGGTACTATCTGTGGCACTCTCCAGATCTCCTCTATCAACTCTCTTTGAGGAATCTGTACAAGCCCTAGAGCCACAGGGTACACTGAACCACTCATGACTGGACCTTCCCCTTGGGCTGACCTCTGGAAATCGCAAGCATCTTCTCTTCACAGCAGGGAATTTCTGCAGTGTTGGGCAGAATCACAGGGCAAATAATGTGGTGTTTAAGAGGTGTTTTTGGCATCTGCCATGAAACCTGTCAACTGTGGCACGGCAGTAATGGACAATTCCATCCACACAGCCTCAAATGTTGCTCAAAAGTAACTACAATGCCACTGCAGTATTTCCAGAGTCTCTCTCACTCTCTAGTAATTCCAGACTAACACGCTGAAATCTAAAAATCAAAAGGGAGAAATTATTTAACATTCTATCCCTGACAACTCAGCCCAAAATCTTTGGGGATGAATCTAGCTGATGGAAAGTCCAATAAATTTGGATCAGATATTGAGTCCCTTGCACTGGTAAAGGCTAGAACACAGCTAACAGTTACAGCTTGATGAAGCATGAGTCACAAAATACCACAGCTCACACAGTGTCTGAGCTCTAGTGAGTGCAGTATCAGCAGCAGAACATTTGTTCAGATCAACACAATGAGCGCATGCCTGACATGATGGTTTTCACTGGGCACAAATAACTCACATCTGAGTGCGCTCATAGCTTGTTTGTTCTAGTAAAAAACAAGGCAAGACAGCAAGAAAGAACAAAAGTGAAGGCTGTGAGATGGCAAAGGGTTGTTGTTCTCTCTTTAATGAGGCCTCACAACATAGCAGGTGATTTTCCAGATGCTGTCTCCCAATCTTACAAAGGCACACATTAGGGCTCTGTAAAACTCCCTCCCAAAGGGAGAAGCTGAAGGAGCTGAGATGTTGAGGTGCTTCTATTCCTGCCAGCAAACTGACTGCAAAACAAGGGACTTGGATTCTTTTTAATCAGAATTCCACCCAAAGAGAAACAGCCACACAGAATATGTACATTGAGGAAAAAGACTTACTGGCAGGAGTGCCATGAGTTAAAGCCAGTTGTAGGGAGAAGGAACACCTCTGCCTCATTCATTTCCTGCACTGAACAGAGTGATTTTACGTGGAATGTCTGACTGCTAACTCTATCCCACCTTCCATCCTTCAGAGCTAAGTAACGGTATTCCCTTCTGTCTCTCCATGGCTTCTAACCCAAGGATCTCCACCTAATTTACTTGCTTGATAAACCCTTTCTCTTGGAGCTGTTGCTGTTTGGTTTTAGCACCAATACAGATACCGACTAGTGCTTTTATAAAAGATCACAGCAATCATGTAAAGACACATCACATTTCTCAGCTAATTAGAAATAAAATATGAGTAACATGATTTAAGTCTAATAATCACTTATTCAACCCACAAAGACTGATGGCCAGTCATTTACCCTATTCATATTCATTTGTTATACAATGGGGTGCAGTGACCCAGAAATTGTAATAGGAAATGGTCTTTGAGGGCTTTGTTTCCTTTTTTTAAGTATAAATAATTTTTCAGAAAACAAGCACAGCCTTGTGATTAAAACACAGATATTTTTAGAACAGTGTTCTAGAGACCACGTAGCAAACTAAAGCAATAAATGATACCTATTTTAAGAACACTTTCATTAAAAGCTTACTGTTAATAAGTATACCCAGGCTTGAAGACGTGTTCTGCCATGAGTATCAGTCATACATCCAGTAAGACAGCTATCTCTGTGTGAAGACATTGTGAAGTTTCTTTTCTTTCCAAGTACTTTCAGGCATTTTCTAACAGATAATATATCCCACAGTTGAATAAGCAGTGTATTACTTATGAAAGTCCTCACAAAGGAAGTCTCACAAAATTATGTGGACTGCTAGGAAAGAGGCATTAAAAGGTCTGTGAGGTTTTTTTCTGCTAGCTTTGTCTCATACCTGTCGGAGGCAGGAAAGGACTCACTATCAAATATGCAAACTCCCCAGTAATGCCAGATCACAGACCAAAGCCAAACTACAAAGGAAAGGAAAAGGTGAAGCCCACCAGACCCCATCTCATTCCTCATATAAGAGTCCATGTCAACAGCATATGCCCCATTGCCTTTTCATCCTCCTCCCAGTCTTCTCACTTGCTTAGTACAAAAGCATTCTGGGTCTATGCTGCCTCTGGTGTTATTTGCACAAGCCTATTCTTATGAGGACTTTGATCTTAGCTGGTGCCAGTGATCTTTGAATCCAGGCAATAAAATAGAAAAATGTCCAGTACAATAATACATTGGTTGTGTGCACACATGTGCAGTGTCATATGTATAACTAAGCACCACTTTCAGGAGAATCACAACACAATTTGTACAGGTCTTTGAAACATCTAGATGTTAGAATAGCAAGCAAAGTATTTTGTTGCCTTTCTCAAGATGTTAAATTCAAATCCAAGTGTCTTCAGTGTCTGAGGAAATGTGATTTCCAGGTATGGAGTCTCTGAATCTATGATTTTTTTGTACATTTGTGTAGTTGGCCGTAAAAACTCACAACTCACAGATATGCTAGGAGATGGTGCCTAATAATATGGCAAGGTAGGACACAAACCACATGTTCTTCATGACTATGTGGCTACCCCAGTTTTACAGCAGTATTTTTGCTTGGCACATCCTACCTTCTAGAAAGAAAACTTTCTGCCACATGGATTTGCATTTATTGTACATTTATATATCATCTTACATGAGGGGAGCACACATCTGCTGGACATATAAGTTCACAAAAAAGAAAAGGTTATTTGGTTACTTACCCAACTAAAAGATTCATAGAGTTACTATAGAGAAATGGAGAAGAAACTGAGGCAAAGAGAGAGTGAGGAAATGAGTATTTACACAACCTTTGCACTTTTTAATCTTTTATAGGAAGTGATATAAATTCTTAGCATATTTTGTAGTAAGGTTTTCCTCTGATATTGTAATCTCTTTGAAGAAAACTATCAACAGATAAGATTAAAAAATTAAAATGTATAAAATATTTAGTGAGTTGTTTTAATAATTAATCAGCCTAAAAAGCTTCCAGTCTAGTTGAACTGACAGCACAAACAGACTTTTCAAGAAACAAAAGACAAGAAACAAAACTATCTTGTCACCTATTAAAATGTGTTATGAGTACTATTTCTAGCTCTTCAAACACCACATTGCATCAGGAGAAACTGAGATACCTAAAGATTTTTTCTGGAAGCTGTAACTCTGGGGCATATATAGCTTTTAACTGCCCCCCAACATGTTTGGGTATGTGATATATTCTTTTCCAATTTTGCAGACTTGTGGCCAACAGGTTTCTGAGAAGATACCTTCTTGAAACACACTATACTGGCACAGGGCACTGAGCAGAAAACCACTGCAAATTTTTTTTGCAACAAAAGACTTGAGTGGTAATTCTAAGTTGATATACCGAATATCGTATCTCTCATACTACATGATGGAGGGAACTCCACACAAAGATCTTCTCTAAGGCTTCTGGAGACAGAGATTGTATCCTCACAACTGTGTAGAGCGCTGATTTCACTTACGTCCTGGAAGGAACCTCAGGATGAGCATTCAGTGAGTCTGCTGGTATTGCCAGAGAAAAGCTTAGACACAGCCAGCACTGCAAGGAGACTCTACACAGTACAGCCTCTAGTCAAGTATTCTACCCTTGCAGTGACAATTTCAGATGGGCAAGATGAGGTGGGAATCATCTGAAAATAGTCCACAGTCTCACAGTACCTGCTGCAAGGACTCCTAGCCTTTTGAGGCAGCCTGGACTCACACTCAGTTCAGACTTTTTGCTAGGAACAGTCAGACCCCAAGTGCCAGTGCATTACCCAGCATTGAGGACCTGGCTCATCCTCCAAGGCACAATGCAAACACCAACAGGTCACATTAATCTTCCTGGGGTCTTCCCCCTGCCAAGCACTGGCTCATCTGCTTCCTGTCATGACCATACAAAACTCAATTTGGAGCGAAGCAAAAGACTGCCAACCACACTTAAATATCCAACAAGTGTCTGTGGAGCTCAGTGCTGCATGACTGGCAACTCTCTCAGTACAGCTTCTATTTTGTGACTGGCTTGTCCCCAAAACACAAGAATGGCTTTCCATGATGATTAGAGGTACTTCATGCGCAAATAAATTCCAGCCAAGTTTTCAGAAAAATAACCATTTGTAAAACCAACACTTTATTCCATAAAATTCTACAAAATTGGCCAATAGAAGGAAGTTACAAATACCACCACTGCAAAGACAAACAGTTACTTACTTGAACAAGCAGTTTTTCCCAGTATTTAAAGAGCTCAGTCAGAGCATATCACAACAGAATAGAGAGAGTAGGAAACAGATCTAGTTCAACCTTGTACTCTTTCTTGCTCAAGTAACACCAGTGACAAAAGGATAAATATCTACAAATTCACCTAGACTGTTTTTGTAATTACATCATTATCTACCATAAATGTTGTACAAACTTTAAGATGAATTGATATGAATACTTTTAAGACAACACCAGCTATAACTCTAGATTATGTCAAACAAGATTCTGTGCTGATGCAGGGCTCATTGCTTTTTCTCAGCTCTTCTAAACGGTAGGCTTGATCTAAGTGAGGGCTAACACTTCCTCACATGTCATTACTGTTGTTGATGTAGAAGGGCTAAAGTCTAAATGCACAGTCCCTAAATCTGGCCTTTCTCTCTTAGGGCCTCACACAACTAACTCACCCTGCCTAACTCAGAAAAACCATGCCTGTGATTATAAAAAGGCATTTGACTGCAAGGACCATTAGACTTGGCCTTCCTGGCACTGCTGTGGTGTGTCTCTTGTAATGGCAACACTGCAGACACTGGAGAGTGGTCGGAAACTCACAAAGCTCATAATAATTCACCAACCGCTACTTTTGACTCTTAAATGCTAGGATCAGTACAGCATAGAAACAAAGGAAAATGAACTCATATTCTGGTATCAGGCTCCTTTTTCAAACAGTCATCTTCATTCTAATTATGTTCATTCTGCTTTAAGAAAACTATAATGTCTATTCCTTATGTGAATGAGTGTTGCAGTGTTTATTCAAAACCAGAATAGCCTTCTGGTCTTGGGGCAGATTTCATTCATATTGTTATTATATGCAAATAATTGATTCTTTGAAAGACCATTATAGTTATAAATCAAGTCTATAGACAAACTACATTTTTGTGCATGCTGCATTTCCTGTTTCCCCATTTTGACGGAGGCGTTGGGAACCCCCAGCTGTTATAGTACCAAATACTCTTCTCTTAGTTCTCAGGATAAGAGGAAGTTGAATTATTTCAGAAGTTTTCCTAGCAAAGAATAATTTTAGCAACAGTTTGCTTTCTAAGATAAGGTCACTCACCTCAAAGTTTTTATTGTTTATGAAGAGGGCAAACATCAATAAACTGTTACATGATTGCCTATGGATATAAAAGATAATTTTTTTAAGAAATGGCTTTACCTCTCCACATCTCATTTCCTTCAACTGGAAAATGATAGCAGGGTTGCCTGCCTATGCTGGCAGTTGTAGATAAGAAACAGATTTAGTGCTACACTGTAATTCTGGGGCTAGAAAGACTTCACACAGGATATGGAACAAACTTGCCCATAAATCAGTCCAGATCATCTCCTCTTGCTCTGAATAGGTAAGAAACCCAAACATCCCAGCTTACATCATACACATTAGACAGATGTCAAGATGTAAAGAAGTAAGAAAGAATAAAATACCAACTAACATATGAGCAATCACACACCCAAATTCCAATATGAAGTGTCTGATCTGAGAAGCGCATCACAAACCAGTTTTTCTACCTCATTATTCTCATCTAATACTATTTGTTTTCCCAAACACATTCCAAAGAACAGCATCCATGATGCAGGAATCCAAAATGACTTAATCATGCTTTGTTATATCTTAGTGAAACCATGAAAAAGCATATACAGAAGTGCTATTCCTTCCAGTATTTAAATAGTATTTCTCTCTGTGACGGCACGTAGTGTCTGTTTTAGCAACCCTAATGAGAGTGAGGCATGACTGTATCTAGTTGGCAAAGTTATCACGAAGTGGCTGACCACCGCTGTCCAAGCAGTTTGGCAAGGATCAATTTTCATGCAAAAAGAATTCAGAAGTGCTGATAAACCCAAGCACATATGACACCTTCTTTGAAAGACACCTACAGTAGCACATTTGCCTTTACTGTCATGCTTGGGTAAGCACTCTCTTGGCTGAGTGTGAAGATATGACATCACCACTTTCCAAACTCTCTCCTCTAACTGATCCAAATACTAAGTCCAAAACCCGCTTCTACTGTGACAAGCAGAAGGGTCACAATACAGTCTGCAAAGGAGCAGAGGCTGAAATTATACTAAAGTCAAAGGTCAGGCTCATAAAGCCCTATTTAGATATACAGACTAAGTGCCAGTCACCCAAGAAAAAGGAAAAAGTGAAGGAAAGCATCTGGGTATCCAGCATTGCTGAAAACCCAGGCTTTTGTTATGCTCTTACTTCAGAGATCCTAAGCAGCAAGTAAAAGCCCTAGCATAGTCTTTTACACAATAAGAGCAAAGACTAAAACAACCTACCCATGACTGAGAACTTCAAAGGCCTAAAGTAAAAACAATTTTCAAAGAACACTGAACTTTATCCATGCTGCCAGCGCATTTCCCAATGCTGAATAAATCCAAATCAAATATCTCACCAAAAAAAAAAAAAAAAAGAGGCTTCTCAGCTGAAAACTTGTCTGCTCTTAAAGGCACAGCAGTTTCCATAATCCTATAGGTAGCCACTGCTCTGATATAAATTACACTAAGCAATGAAAGTGCTGACCCTGTCTTAACTTGCACCACAAACAACACACACTGTACAACCTAATTCCTTAATGCTCATTCACATATATAGCACCACAGCAGATAATGGGATTATGGAAGAGATTGAAGACTTCAGGATCACACCAACAGAACCTCTGTGGCTCATTGCAAAGGACTCAGCAGAGAGAGAAAATATCGTGATTGTTCATCCATCTGAGGAGATACATATAATAGTTTTTGCTTAAAGCAAACAAAACCAGCAAGGGCACTGTTTCGGCCTCCCCATCTGTACTGTGCTATCATAAAACCAAAGGGGTATTTAGCAAAGTCAAGGTACAAAATAAAAAATGAAAAATAACACCAAAGAAACACAGAGGAACAGAGAATTAACCAGTGTAGCTCTCTGCTGCAGAATAGCATTGAGACAAAGCATTCTGTAGTAGGTTCATCAATTAATTAGCACATTGTATACAGTAACACATCAGTATATGTAAATTCTGTGAACATCTGCTGCCATGTCTTGACAGTGACCCGAGTGAGTGCACACATACACTGCACCCACATACACAGAGGGCATTCTTCAAAATACAACCTGTAATTTTCACAAAGGTTTAACATTCCTGGTTTTCCCCCAGATTCAACCTTTGTAAAAACAGTAAACTTGTAATTCAACATTTGCAGAGTGCTTCAAAGTTTCTCTGACTTCTCCTTTCCCCCTACTCCAAATTTTTTTCCCTCCCCTACAAACAGAAAACACAAGAAGAGACCTGTTTATCACATGACCTTCCTTTGGAGGAATCCTTACATTTGTACTTTTTGAATCACTTACACATCAAAGAAAAAGGAAGCTGCAAATAATATTCACATGGAGCGCATAAATCTTACCTTGCTGACTTTTAGATTAGCCTTCTGGGCATGTGAAATTTATTAGGCACTGTTTCTTTCTTCTTCCAAACAGCTTAGGTGTGAGTTTGTGTGTATGTGTGTGTTTCTGTGTCTGTTTACAAAATATCTGATGTATTCCAAAAAAGGTACACTTGCTGTATTTTAACTCTATAAATATCACTACTTACATCACTATTTTATGTATCATTATGAATCTATATTGGCTTTACAAAACAGGATTATCTTTAAAAATAACAATTCCTATGTAAAGATTATAAGTATGCCTACTGAACAAGAAAAGGGGAGTGCAAAAGAAATGGGATTCATAAGGGACCAATGTGATACATACATGTTTTTTGTATGTCTATCCATACAGCAGAACCAATGTGGTCCAGCCTTTACAAGCCAAGAGATACCATTCTGCTACTAACCTTGAGACAACTAAACCGGCCCCTGCCTTGCCGGATGTCCTAGGCAGAGAAGCATCTGGGACAGATACAGTTTCTTTTTATGACAAGGTATCAACACATACAAGAGAGGACAATCTTCAAGAGGTATAACCTATAAAAATGAAATACTAGTATACCAAGTATTTTCCCAAAGCAGCAGCAGTAATAGCAATATCATGCAGAATAGAAAAGCATCAACTACAACTAAGGAACACTGATCTTTCGGCAGAAGAGTGAAGAAAAGATTCTACTTAGAACAAATCCCACTATCAATCATCTGGATTCCACCCTTGATTTGGGGGCTCCTTTATTGAACCCATACATAAAGGAGTAGCAACCATAGCACTGAACACGAGCATAGGGCACTTACTGGTTAAAAATCAAACAAGGGTAACAGCAGGAGCCCAGGCAGTTTTGCTGAAATGAGATCTGCACAGCAGGGTAGGCATGGCTTTTCTTCATTACCCTAATAGCCTAATAAATAAATAAGGAATAGTTGTGTCCATGGTAATCACGCTGGTGATTTTTTTCCCTTCCTTTCCAAGACACCTCAGGAGTGAGGTAGCCATACCCCAGCTGCAGAATCTGATCTGTAAATAAAAAACTGAGAGCTAAATGAAGCCCTTTCTGTGATAGGATTTAACTAAAACTACTGCATATTCTCAGACATTTAAACCACCTACCATTCATCAGGCACTGGTGATACCTGAAGCTGTTGCTAATTATTTTTCACTCCTGAATTCCTTATGGACTGCTTGCAAAAGGTATTTACACCTCTGCAGAGAAGCACACAAAATACAGATCTTCAGAAACAATAGAGTGAGACTAACCAGTAGCCTCCTTTCCACTTAAAGACACAACGGTTTCATACCCTGCCATTCCCAGCCTCTGTTTTATCCAAACTACAGCAAGTGTTGGCTTCCTAAAGTACAGTATTCTCAGCATGTCGCACGCAGGGCAGCATCCATGCGCTGCTGACTTGGTAATTGCATTATCTGCAGCCGCTGATGAATGAACAACCGTAATGCATACATCCTGGCTTTAGCTCTCTCGGGACAAGTAGACACACACTCCCCACACCAGATTCACTCAATTTGCTGAGTCCGAAGGTATACAGAAAATGCCCGTGCGCATTCCCTCTCATTTTAAAAGCAATGTTGTAATCTGCTCCCCCTTCCCCCTGACAGAAATATAGCACCTCTATTTACAAGGACCAAAAACCTACCTACTTCACTGCATCTGCAATCTGTTCTACCTCCAAATAAAAAGACTTGAATAGAGGCTCACAAAAATTGTGGCGTAACACCGACACCGTCTCCGGATACTAGGAGAAACGGAGAGGCGCTAATATCCTACAGCATAATGGCCCTTTAAAGAACGACTAGTCCTTATGGGTATAAATAATCTCAAGAATAAAATGGAGCCAAGGCGATTTCCATTGCAGAGGGAGGGCAACGACCAGCTGCCGTAGCTGCGAAAGCCCCGGCCGGCCCGCAAAGTTGCCCGCGCAGAGGAGCTTACCTCGGAGCGGCACGGCAGCCTTCGTGCCCGCCCGGACGGGACGCCGCAGCCGCGCTCGCCCGCACCGAGCCGAGCGGAGCCGAGNAGCGCGGGAACCACCCGCTCGGCGCCGGCACGGAACGAGCCCCTGCCGGGGACCGGGGCAAAGAGGGCCTGCGCTTCCCAGCCGTTAAAGCGAACCCAAGCCGACCCGCAGGAACGCGGGAGCAGCGCGGCGGCCGCCGGGCTGGCAGCCCGGGAACGGGGGCGCGGCGGCCCCTGCCCGACCTGTTGCGTGCGTCGGTCGCTGTTAGTTCCTGGCGTGGTGAAATTGGCTGAGGATTGAGCGCTGGGGAAGCCGTGCGCCGGGGCGGGTGGGTGCACGGCTGAGTAAGGGGCTTTCAATGCAGCCATCGATTGCGTGTAACACAAGTCACTGAAAAATGGGGAGGAAGAGATGAAGGAAGGGGGAAGAGGACTCTGGTAAATCACTAAATGCTCCATCTGGGGAAAAAAGATCAAATAGAGGAGAGGGGAAATCCCTGTCTCATTCACACTGCTTTTCACTGAATTAATATTACTGTTAATATTACTGTTTTGGTTTCATTAATGATTAGGGCACAACTCTCAGATGAGCTTGGGTACTCCACAAAAGTGGAGGAAAGCCAGTCCAGACTCAAGACCACAAAGACAAAACACATGAAGGTACGAATCCACAGATGGCCTGACTGTGCTGAGGTGTAGGGAAGAAACACCATGGACACAGAGGAAATTTCATCCTTCTCAGACTATCCTGGCACATCGCGTGGATTTTTTTTTAATATTCAGAGGTTATCATTGTGTTTTCTTTCTTTTTCACCTTCAAAGTTCCTGTTGACTAATATACTGACAGCCATAAGAATGTGGTTTGTCTTTATTTGAATACTATGCATGAATCAGAAAATCACCAAATAATTCAAACCAATTGCCAAAAGAAATTAATTAGATCTCAATCTGTAAATTTGTTTGAGAAAAGATCAAACATATTGTGTTTTGAATGGCCAGAAGACACAAAGGAAGTTTAACCCCAAACTTTGTTCCCTCTAAAAGCACACTAACCTCTCAAGGGCAGCTGGAGTAATCTCCTTCATTTCAGAGAGATGAATAAATACAAAAGGCAGGCTTGCTGCCTCCCAGATGGGGACAGGAAGTTTGCAGTGATGATCCTGAGCAGCCCTCTGCTTCTTGAAATCCCCAGGAGAGAGGAACGTGACCATCATCTCAGAGCAGAATGGACAGCCAGGAAATCTCAAATCTGAAATCCAGCTAGGGCAGAAAATAGATGTCTGTTTCTCTCTCATCTGATGGAGAGAAAGGTGATAAAATTTGTGGCTTCCTGCCAAAGCCATTGAACCCACTTAGGCACAAAACCTCATATTACCCAGGCTTAATAGCATCAAGAAGAAAAAAAAATTTACATTTTATTCATTGGTATTCCCACTCCTCAAAAAAAAAAAAAAAAAAAAACAAAAAAACCAAACAAAAAACCCCCATCATAAGAATAGCCATCTGTGAGAATAATTGAAAGCAAGGCCTGGGATTGACCTAATAGCTGGAATGCTCATTTTTAATTTAGAGTCTTAGTGAAGTGCCAAATGTATGCAAGTCTTTGTGTACATCTCCATGCAAAAGAGGCAGAAGCTGGGGGCAATGTAAGTAGACAGGTAGGTAGTTAAATGTAGGTAGTTAAACACTGTAACCTTGTTCTCTACTGATCTGTTCAGGGTCTGCAAGCATTGTTTGCCTGTCTCTGCTCCTGAAACAGTGCTTCTAAAAACCAGTTCAAGTACCTTTAATTCGATTGGGGACTTGCTGGTTCATCTCTGAACGCAGGAATGTCAATCCACCAGTCTAGGAGAACTATTCCATTCCAGGTTTTTCCGTGGGGAAGGCAGATAGCTGTTTAGCAGGACAGGTTCATCCTTTGGGCAGATTCACCAGCAGCACAAAGTAAACCTGGTTTTGCCTCTAGTGCATTAGTGCTCCTCAATGCAAGAGGTTCTGGACTGTTTTTTTTTTTTTTATCTGCACTGTTGAAATACCACTCCTGCTATCCTTAGATTATACAGTTGCTTATGGACACTGTGGAACAGTAAAAATCAGCTGACAAGATCACAAGGAATGCACAAATGTAGATCTTTTCTGCTGGCAACAGAGGAGTCAGGTCTGTTATAACGTCAGCACTGGCACACCCACAGCAGCAGGCAATTGCAAGTCAAACCATAGAGAAATGATGATTTTAAGCGAAAGCACATTTACATACATGACCCAATTTTCGAAAGCTGTTGAACTTTGCTGAAAATTCACCTAAATAAGAGCAGATATTTTTCTAAATATGCTCAAACTCCAAGCCTTCCCCATGTAGCTGATGCAGATAAAAACCCTTCAAACCTTACTTGGGCTATGTGTGAGAAACCAGCATTTCCTCTGAAACAGGAGAGGGCTTTGTACCTCACTGCTGTCAGCAGGTGACTTTAGAGCTGCCCATCTGCTGTGCATTTTGTAAATATCAAACATTTGTCTCCTGAAATGCCCCATCTTCCTGCTCCTCTCAAACACAGGAAGTCTGCCTTCCTGCTTGTGTCCAGGCTGTATTAAAAAAGGCCTGTAATGGACTGTTATCTTACTAGCAGCCAAACTAATAACAGCAGTCAGTCCAAGATGACACATGAACACAACAGCTCAAAGTGTGTAGCAGGGCCAATGGTTTCATTAGGAAGTGAACTCAGACCTTCTTGCAAAGAGCTACGTTACCAGAGGGAGCAAATCTTCCATCACAAAGTTACTGGTTTGAATCCAATGCAGAGACATCTCAGGCTGAATGAATGAATATCCCCCACTGCTACTGATCCTCAGGAAACTGCCCCAGAGCAAGGACTGAACCCTATTTTTCTCTTGAACAGTGTCTCTCAGGGACAAGTACCAGGAGGAAACTAACAGTGCTGATACTTCAGATAGAGGCCCATAAGAGCAACTAACAGCCTTCACAGTAACATCAATTGACAGGCATCCCTCTCTTTAAGGGGTTTGTCCTATGTGCACATACAAAGACTGCATCACACTTACAACTCTGAGACATTACCCAGGTGCACTGGAGTTCTAATGCTAATCTAAGTACCCTCAGTGAAACAAGATAAATGTAATGGCTAAATAACTGGTATGAGAAAACAGAGATAAATGGATTATGGGGCAATACAGACAAAAAGCACTCAAACATACATCAGAATCCTTCTTAGTAAGGAGACTTTGGCTACACTGCACATTTGCTCCCCACCCCCATTCCTTTCCATGGAAATTTTGAGCTGTGAGGTTAAAAGAAAAGTGACACTTCATTAGACAGGGAGTATTTGAGTCTACATGCTGGACCCAGGAGCTGTGATACCTCTTGTGAAATTTTTCTGTGCTCCCACAAACCATGTAACTTTTCAGATTCTTAATGACAAATGTTCATAGGTAATAAGTACATGGGCACAAATACTCCTCACTTACTGAAGTTTGTGGGACTTCTGTGATCATCTTTCCTGATGATGAGGATTTATCTCATTGACCATGAAATTCCTAAATTCCGCCTCTAGATTATGTGAAATGAGGCACATATTTAGTGTGTGCATATGGCAATCCCCTGCCTGAGATGACACAGGAACTGGATGGGACAGCTTCTTAACAGCCTGCTGGCAGTGATGTGAGAAGAAGAAAAATCCCTATGTGACACAAACCCAGATAAACTTTCCACAGCACCAAAGCAACACCATCTTTTTATTTGTAAAACGGAGAAGTCTTTAAAATAAAATCTGTGACATCACGGATCCCAAATCCTGCCATTTCCATAGCCATAGCCTGAACAAAAGTGCACTTCATGGTTGAGCTACCCTACTTTGTAAGACAGCAGCTTAAGCAAGAAAATCAAGTGTGTTTCAGGTCAGTCTCCCAGTGTCCCTGACTCAATGCAGGTATACTGACTCCAGGCCCCGCCTCTGGGCTACCCACCATTCTTCATCACACTATTTAAACCAGACACAAAGTCATGCTGATTCTGTGAAGGCATCCAGACAGACCGATTGCAACATTTTCCAAAGGCAAAATCATAGAGTGTAGTGAAAGGGAAATTGTATTGACCTTTTGCATTGCTAACAAGGGATTTGCAAGCACACAGGCTATGTTTGTTCAACCAGAGTTGAAAAGAAAACCAGAATGATATGAAACATCCCTCTAATCCATGAACCCAGTGAACAGGATGGCCCTAGCTATTGTGTCAGGACATACAGCTTGGGGTCCTTAATCCTTCAAATTATTGGCATGGTGCACTTGTTGTGTGACAGCTCTTTCAGATCTTTTCCCATCTCTATTGTTTTGTTTTCTGCTTGAGTAAATAGTAGGGCAAAAGTGAGACACATTTGTTTCTGCAGTCATCTGTCAGAAAGAGTGGTCTGGAACTTCACCTCCCTGCTTTTCCTGCCAACATTGGATCTTGACTACTGCGCATGAGCTACTGCCAAGGAAAGAGTCCTCTCCCATTTAGTCTTATATGAAAAGTGCAGAGTGAAAATGATGGTGCAAAGTACAAAGCTGTCAAGGATGAGGGTCAAAAATAGAGATAAAAAATTAAAACCCAGAATCCACCGTATTTATATCACAGACCACCATTCATATCCATGGTGGGTAAATGCAAAGTGAACAAATTGCCTCCAATTTACAAAAGGAGAAAGCTGAGGGAGAGAATGGCAATCTGACCATGATCACCCCACAAATCAGTGGCATATTAGAGATCTTAGGCTTTCTTAGTCCTAATTTCATCACCTATCCACTAGGCAGCACTGCCTTGATTTTGCATCAGAATTATTACAAATTATTAAACCAGGAGTATGGTGATTTATACCAACAAGGGAAGCAGAGAAACTGCAGCGTGGAAAGGTTCAGCTATGAGGTGATCTTGAATAGCTCAGGGATTTTGTGTCATAGTTTTCAGCCTTAGTTGTGGTAAATGCTGCCAACTCCCACCTGGTATGAGAGGGGTCAGGGCAGCATTGGCTTCCGGAAATCCTTTAGAAAAAAAGATTGAACTCAGTGAGTAGCCTTCATTTGTCCTGAAAAGACACTGTGTTACTTTTAAACTAGACAGTCCCACTACTTTCATTCTTTGTAATTTAAATGGAATCATTGTAAGAAACCATGATTATTGTTGATATCAATAGTAGAAAGGGAAGACAGCAGCATTCTGTATGTGCCTGCACTAGAGCCTCACTGGAGGGACAGGACAAAGGTAAGCTTGGCATCTGCTGTTATGTTCCAAATCCCAGGAGGAACGAGGACTCTGAATGCTGGTTTAACGCTTCTCTTGCTGGGAACTGTGTAAAGGGTTCTGTGTAAAGCAGATTCTGCAAACAAAGACAGTTTTTTTCTGAGCAGAGATAACATTTGACTTTTCTTTCTCTGCCTTCCACCATAGCCTATTCCTTCTCTCTGTCTAGTAGACAGGGTACTATAGAGGAGGATGTTTAGATGTCATAGTTCAGAGACCTGGCTCTGTTTCTAGCTTTGCCACTACTGCATGCAGCCTTGTACAAAACACTTGTCCACTCTCTTGCATTGTCTGTATTTCCAGCCCTTTCAATTCAAGTAGCAGCTGCACACATATCAGTGCCCACATATATGTTCCCTGTCCCTAACACTTAAAGTCAAGAAAGTTTTGATTTGTCTGAGTCTACTGCAGACTATACATGCAAGAAATCCATGCTTCCTCAAAGGGTATGCCTTGCTGTGCAGTTGTGACAGGGTGTGTGGGTATATGTTTCTGCTTGGCCTAATTAAACATTAAATTATTTCAATAACCAATTTTTCTTTGGCAGGCTATGCAGGTTAGTTCATATCTGTTAATATGTGCGTGCACATATACACAGGGTCACACAGAAAACATACAGCCATCTTCTAGTTAAACACAGCTCATCATTTCAACAGGGAACATTGTGTTCCCTAGTAAGGTATAGATAATGCCTAGGATAAGATTTTCCATAAAAATATAAATAATTTATGAACCTGAAATACTTTCCATAAATGTGTTATAATGCTACTTCAACTTTGTGATGCGATTAATAGTACTGACATCAGACTAGAAAGTTTATGAGTAAATAACATCAACAGCATTAAAAGGGTATGGACAGAGTCCAAGCACATTTCAGGTTTCGGTTTGAACAATTTTCACCATATATTTATTTTCACTGATAAGTTCTCATTTCTAATCAGAACTCTTAGGGACATCCCATCCTAAAAAGGGATCAGATCTGACATAGCAAACAAGAAGCTTCAGCAGTAGGGAGAGTTTTCCCTTCTGTCTCTATAAGTAGAAAAATACCTTTATCTAGGTAGAAAGGGAAACATAACCCAGTGAGATGCATAAAGTGTGCCAGGTCTCAAAAGTAAACAGTGAGGAAAATGCTAAGCAATCACGAAGAGTATGCAATGTCCATGACTAGCTGTAACAATATACTCCTCAGATTGGATGCCTTTTCTGTGATCCCACTTTTCAAAATTTGCTATTAGTTCTACCTTAAAAGAGCAGAAATAGTCTCTGTCTCATGACATTTTCTTCCTTTTCATTCATGAAAGAATTGAGTGTGCTCTTCTGCACATTCTTGCCCCATCCACCCTGGGAAAGGAGAGTGAAGAAATTAAAAACCTGCAGGAGAAGGTGACCTGTGTTGTTGGGGACAGATTTTAAAAGTGAAATTGTTGAAATAGTGTAGGGTTAGAGACAGATTTAACAGTTTACTCAGACAAATGGGAGAGCAAAGTACAGGTAATGATAGTTTTTTTCTTCATGTAGAACTACTTAAAGCTGATTGCTTTGGATGAAATAACAATACATCTTCCTTATCCTAATTTTTAATTTATAAAGCAGATTGAACTGAGCAGGTCTGGAAAAGTTCTGAAATTTCTTCTTTGCATTACTTTCTGCCTGTTTTACCCAAAAGATAAAGAGACAACCCAGAGATGTGCTAAATCTAAAATTATTTGGAAATAGTGAGCAAGGAGCTTAGGGGACATAGGAACATAAAGCAAAAGAACCTAAGCTTGGAATACTCTAGACCAAGGCCCATCATGAAATCTCTGACCTATGGATTCTTACTCAGCACCACTGGCTGTTAAGTTTATTTCTCAGTATTTTCCCTTGTAAGACTGAAGTCTTGAAAGCAATTTGGGACAGGAGCAAAGCACTTATTCTCTGCTGGGATTTAATTTGCTTTCCGTCTTTATTTCTGTCAGCTGCAAAGGAATCTTTATCTACCCACAGCAAGCCTAAACCATTTGCAATGTGAAGGACCTCAGGACAGCAACATTAAACAGAAACAAACAGAAACAAAACCAGAAATAAAGCAAAGATTGACTTTTAAAAATGTAGATTCTTTCCTCTCCTACATCTGGAAGATTTAAGATTGTAAAGAATGTTAGATCTAAGTTCAGACTTATCTTGCATAAGGAATCATAGTAAATAGTGGTAAACTTAACACGCAGATCTTGAAATAATAACAGTCACCATCATCATAGTCTTCATTTCCATTAAAGGCTTGGAGGGCATTTTGGAACTATTACTGAACTAATATTCCCAGTTTGGCCATTGCACAGACTGAATTTTTTTCAAATCTTTTTGTCAAAGAATGAAGTAATGTGATCTATAATCCCCCTCTTAGCCCTAAAATTTAAGCTAAAATAATCTGGAAGGCTTCACTCAATAACCCAATTCAAAACATCCTCTAGGTGACCTGTTTAAAGCTGCAGAGTTCTCTACTCACAAGCTTCCAAAATCTCCATTTCCCACCAGTGCAGTCTCTTATCCTAATGGGTGGGCATTTCACACAAAACCGGTATAATGCCAGAGACATAGTAAAGCAGTAGGTCCCAGGTATTTGTCCTTGGACCAATCTACTTGCAGCTGAGAATATATTAGCTCCTATTGACATGGGTAGCCTGTTTTCAGTACCCCATTTAGTTCTAGGCCTCAGTGTCCTTCATGGCAAATTCAGTGTAATGCCTTGTTGACTCATCCCCTGTCTCTTTTAAATACCCAAACCATCAATGTAATCCACACTGAAAATCAGGATTTTCTAGCCTTCAGAGTAGCCACCATCCCACTGTGGTAAATTAAGTACTGTGCACAAACTTTAGACATGGACTTGCTTCCCGACAATCAATCTACCCAGTAGCTTAAGCAAGATACCAGCATTAAAGTCCTAGGACAGAGCACAAATCCTGCTGTGCTGCCCCTTTGACAGGGTGTTTAATTTTAATAAAGAGCCAGAAAGGAAAACTGAGGACAGTATTGTTTTAAAAGTTATCACAACCAGTCAACCAAAACCTTTGAGTCCTCACATTTGTGTTTTGCTACATAGTCTATGTCTGCCTCAGTCTGAGGCTTAAAACTGTTGAGGGAGAAGTAAACTGTATATACAGAATCCCTAAGGTTTTGAAATGTTAGGTAATAACAAGTCATTTTGTAGCATTTGTTTGAAATACACATACAAATTACAGAGAATTACTGAAAGACATACCCTGAGTCATATGGCTTGTCTACTGAATAAACCATTCCATTCTGGGAATGTCAGTGCTTTATGTTGAAAACATAAAATATCAACAAGTCATGTCTCTATGACATATACCTTATCAGCATACAGAAATACTACTGTTTAATTTGGGATACCCTTAATGTCCAAGCCAGGAGTCAAGTTTCCTCTGTAGCTTTCAATGCAGTTTCAGATAGAAAGCAAAGCTCAGTTTTAAAAGAGACATTGTCAATGACAGAAATTGTGCTACATTGGGTTTTATGAGATAAACCTTCAAAAGTTCATAGAAGAAATTGCAATGCAAAAGCATCACCTTGGCAAAAGAAATTGTGATCTGATGGTTACTGCCTAGAGCAACCTTCAACCCCAAGGTACAACACCTACCATTGATGCCAGCATTTTTGATGGAGCAATATGTATTAACATGTTGAAATCTGATGCCAGCAACAATACACTTAATGATTATGCTCTGAAAAGTTTTGTCATACCTTTGAGCCAGAGAAGCAGCCTGTAGGCTAAGCTGTTTGTGCTGACAGAAGTCTCAAGTCTCAGATGAGAAGCAGGAAAGGAAAGGGCGCTAAAAGGTTTTCCAAATCTCTAGCACCAAGCCAGCAACAGCTCTGGGGAAACACTTTACAGGAGTTACATGCTGAACAAGGCCCTGATGGGTTTATGCACATGGTGCTGGCAGCTGAGTTTCCTTCACCCTCAGAACTTGAATAGATTGAGAGGACACTGAGAGAAATCCCTCCAAAAGTAAGTATATGACAACACTGAATTGTATTCCCCTGGGGCCCTATTGGGACATGAAAAACATGTGCTGAAATAGGGAAGATTTGATTGGTTTTTTATTCATTTTATGCTGCCCACTTCTTTAAATTTCTTTTCCTATAATTTCTAAATGCTTATAAAGTTGTATATATTCCTAAAACACAGCAATGTGTAGTAAGTACACATACACCAATCTGAGTTACTACTATTAGGAAAGAGAAAGAACAGTCAACTTATCATTATTTAGCAAAAAATGCATTGGTGACATGCTACGCAACAGGTTGTGTTAACTCTAGAATTTTAACAGAAACTTATTCCACTGCAATGCATTGCTTTAGCTTTCAGGAACCCTTAGACAGGAATATAAGCATATAAAAAATAAAAGGTAACTGGGATGTGTTAGCAGGATAAATAGTACTGAGACATCAGGACTCTGATTTTAGGCAAACCACCACTGGCACCATGGAAAAGTCTAGCAGAAACTTCAGATTTTAGTATCTCTACTAGCTGACACCCCAAAACTGTTTCAATCTTCAGGCTTCATCATGAACTCAAGAACTTCTCATAAGTTCTGGGTTATGTTTCTTTATTGTGCTTAGGCAGAGCAATCATAGTAGAGCCCATAAAGATCCAGCGTCCCTTCAGATCTTGCTACATCTTTAGTCTTACTGACATTCATCAACAGTAGGCTCTACTCCCCAATTATTATTAATTAATGCTGTGTGAGAAAATATTTCCTTCATACCTACATCAGCATGCTTCTCTGTGTTTCATTGTTGTTGCTCCATCTTTGCTGCAGCAGCCAGATACATTAAGGAACCTTAAGGAACCATGGAATTAAGCAACTTGGATGTTGGAACCAGCTGAACAACTCAAAGCAACTACCTGTTCTGGAACGTGCAAATAGATTTATATCATCTATATGAAGCATATTTTATTTAATGAACAATAGACCAAATCTCTGTCTTGTGAACTCCAATTAAACTCATGAGCTTAACCTCAAGCTGAATACATATTAAAATAAATTCCTAGGGATGTGTTATCAACAGAAATCAGACCTGATCTCCATTTAAAATAATCACCATGTAATCAGTTTCTATGCAAAAACAGAAGTCAGTGTTTCCCCCTCTCTCTCTGGCTGTAAAAAGGTGGTCTGTATTAAATTAACGTGTGCCTTTCACTTCTCAGTCTTTGGAGCTTGTGTCTGTGTGTGGTCTCTTCTCTCTGTAGAGTATGACCAGCAACTCATGTGTGTCTTCTACATTTGTTCAACAGCCATGAGTGGCCCAGAGTATCTCTGCCAAGTGAGGCACATATGGCAATGATTAATGGCCAGTAATGGAAGTAAATAAACTGCCCGAGTTGTGGGGGGGACTTTGAAAGAGGCACAGAAAGGAGGAGAACAAAGCATCCCAAAGCATCCCTTGAGTTTGATAATGAGTTCATAGCCAACTGTAAGAGCAAATAAAGAGATAGTGCCTACACCTAGAAGCAAGAGAAAACAAATTAGGCAGACACATTTTGAACCAGGATTTATAACACAATAAAAATGAAGAATATCATATCTGGAAAGATCATAATAAAAGTACCAGCTTCCTGGCAGTTCTTAAACAGGCAGCAGGGCTACTGGACTACTAGAGATAGCTTCAAACAGCAGTTGATAGAAATCAATGGGAGAGCAAGAAAAATGGTATCCCTTATATTAACCTCAAGAGTTCTGTGTTGCTACTTTGCATCTTTGTACCTTTCATCTGCCAATACCTACAAATTGTATGTGAAATATATGTATAAGAAACAGAGCTGCACACAGAAATATCTGCTGTGATATGAATGTCGTAGCTGACAAGATGTGTAGGATTCAGGCTTACTTTTTTGTTGATACTTGAGTATTGGCCCTTTCTCCAGGGTCAGGCTAGAAGGATCTGAAGTTGCTCAAGATGCCAGCAGCCTCATAAGGAAAATATGGGACAAAAGAATACATTAGCCTAGGCCAAACGCTAAGGATCGGGAGTCTTCAAGTTGTCTTGACCATGGTCTTTTTCTTCCTGCCATGCCCCTTTTTCACTTCTTGGCAGATGTCATTTTTATCTGTGAATATAAAAGGGGGAAAAGATGAGATTTCACGTTTGTTGGGTTTACTTGCCATACTGCTAATAGTGCAGTGCAGCCTAGCCCTATGCCACTACCATCCCATACAGCCACCTCAAGTCCAGAGAAAAAAACATGGGAGCTGTAAAGCAGCAATCAATCCTAGGGACCACTGATTGCTGCTGGCCAGTCTCTGGGCTTCCTCAAAACAGAAGGAAATATTCTTGAATACCTCTTCTTCCATGGAGATCAGACTATGATCTATGTTTGACCACACCAAAACACTGGGTAATTTCCTGCTGATTCCACAATTTTCTCTGTCATGAGGGCAAAAGGCACCATTTGGACACTCATCCAATGCACTGATGGGTCTCGGGAGAGATGGAATCATAAACCTCTCTGGAGCAGGCTGCCTTCTTAAGGAGCAAAACTTCAACAAACCTGAAACAAGCAAGCAAGCTTTCACATAACTTGGGTTTTCATGTTTTTCTGCTAAGACTCTCTATACAGTAATGTCTATGAGTAATATATATTACAGGTAAAGTTCTCAATACATCACAGTCTACACCGCTTCACCATCTCTGCTACTGGCTGTGATAAGAAGGATGAGGCTACCCAGTTCCAGGATTTGAGGCATTCAATCTGAGTGTATTTCATCCACCATGTGCAGCTTTCCTAATGCTTAGCTGAGAAGGAGACTGTCATTCACCTGACCATGTGCATTGATCAATTCAGATAGGGAAGAATATAAAAGTCAAAGGAAATGGTCAAAGTAAGAGCTGTTTTCTAGAGTTTTTTTCTATTAACATTTTCAATTAGCTGTATGTTTTTACATCTTTGGCTCCTTTGGTTAAGTCTGAGTATGATACCACAGAAAAAAATGTCTTAATGCATAGGATAATGAATAGAAGAGCAATATATACTACATACTTGTGTAAATATATTCTTAGGTCACTGCTAGTGACTGCTAATAAAACACTCATATGCTGCTCTTTGGTTCTGTGACATGAGCAGAGCTCCTTTACTGAATTATGATATTGCATTAATTCATTCCAGGTCCAGCTGTTAGTCAGCACAGCTACAGTTCCATTTTGATGTCCTGAGCTTTGCACATGTAATAAATCACTGTGGCAGCAGAGGGATTTATGTGAACAATTCTTCATACATTTATACAAATTCATACACCTATCAAAGGCTGTCTTGTTTTGCAGTTCATTTCAAATATCACCTGCAAAAGCCTGCTAAGTTTCAGGATCTGACATGTTCATTGAGTCAATTTATGCAATGAGAGATTCAGCAGGACCAAAGACTCACAGGACCTTTTGGAGAAATGCTGAACATGGAGACTCGTTGCTACTTCTTTGTTCATCGTTTAGAGCCCCAAACACACTCTGTATGCTCATGTATTGAAATCAAAGTTATAGTAATCTGTGCATCTTGACTGTCCCCACATTTTAGGGCATTCACCATGTCCTAGTTGCACTGGCATGGCAGTTTCAAGCAAGCAGAAGAACCAAGTACATATTTAGCAAAGCCGATACACTGAAGAAAGAAATACCTCCTGGCCTAGAGCAATGCTGAACAAAGTCAGCATTTTGAGAAAAACTCAGGGCACCGGACACACAACTCCCATTAAAAATTGGATAAGTGACTTAATGTTTTTTTTTTAAAATACTAGCTGCAGTTATTCAAAGAACACACCAGTTAATATATTTGGATGCTATATTACTCTGGTTATTAAAAATAGGAGCCTAAGTCAGGCTCCTGAACCCATATTGAGGCATTGAAGTAAGTGTCCTGGTTTGTAAAATTGCTGAATACCAGCCACTCCCACTGACTCAACAAATGTGCTCAGCACCTTGCTGGCAAATCAGGCTCAAATTAGAGCACTGACATGAAGCTATTAATCAGCCAAGTCTCAAAGCAGAAACAGTTCATCAGGGGAAGAAAGGGATGAGAAAAATTAAGACTAGAGGGAAGAGTGAAGAAATTGCTCTACAAAGTCAGCTTTAGATTGTTACAAGAGATTTTTCTTCAGAAGTCTGATATTATTAATGTATGTAGCATAAAAGAGTTCCACAAACAGAAGCTCTTTGCTTGAGTCTGCTTCAACAACAGTAACATCAGTTTCATATAATGCACAATGCATCCCCAGAGATTTACACTAAATCAAGTTGACAAGAAAATCAAGACAGAGACCATGCAGAAGAGCTTTGAAAAATGAATCAAAAAGGCTATGCTGATTCTGCAGCACAGCTCTGTGCACAGATAAGCCAGCTTTCTCCAAAGTCATCTCGGATTGTTGCTAGGGCATGCAAAAATGTACAGAGGCAGGATAGGACCACTGTAGACATTACATATCATCCATGGATATGGAAAAGAAATTATCTGCACTTACACAAATTCTGTTGTAACTACCTCAGCGCTATTACTGCTTCATCACAGTCAGGATTGGGCCCCTGTTGTCAAATATAGCATGTTCCTCTAAAATGTTTGAACTGCCACTAAATTAATCTCATGATCACTTGACACAGGTTTTTCCAAACAATGTCTCTTCTGATTTTTTGAACAGATTTTGCACAGTTTTCTTTGCACAGATTTATACGTTTTCCACTTATATGTTTTCCTATCTTGCCTTAATATGGTTTTATAAAAGGGTAAACATTCAGTCTCTTTCCAGAGACACATGGCAGCCAAAAAGCTTTCCTAATGTGTCCCTTGAGAAGTCTCTGGGTCGGAGGAGTCCCACAGGAGATAGATCTACCAGAATCACACCATGCCCCAGTCTCTGCCACCAGTGCTGGGGGTTTAGCCATATGAAAGAGGATATGTCCCAAAAATGTCAAAGCTCTGGTGCACCCTGAGAGGTGTGAAAGACACAAAAATTCAGAAAAGATTTAATGTTACTCTGAGTTAGATGGCAGCATGTTAAGGCCTGAAGTTTATGAGATATTTAAGTTACCAAAATCCTTCCAGTCTTTGGCTGGATCAGTGATTCTGGCCTACATATTTTGGTAGACACATCCTCCTCCGTAATTAATTTGATACAATCTTGTTTTGACAAATATGCACTTCAAACATATTATTATTTCCTGACATACTTTTCACAAAGCTCTACATATCTTTTGCACCTTATATTCATTATTTTAGGCAGCTCCCACCCCAAAGTCCTTGCACTCCATGTTCCCAAGACAAGAAATTGAATGACTAAGGGAAAAATGTATGAAAGAAGGTGGCGTGAATAACAATGAAGATGGGTGTGCTCACATAAATCAGCAGTCACCATGGTCACAGATGGCCTCCAGCCTCAAGACTGCCAGGTGACAATGATTTGTAGGCAGTGCAGCAAAGACAGGCCTTGAAGGGACTTCTGGAAGACAGTCAGGGGGTAGTTGAATTTTGGCAGATTTTACAAGAGAAGGTGTCTAAATGGAAAAACGCAGACAAATAAGGAGACAAATGTTAATGGAATAAAGCAAAGGCACAGAAAATCAGGTATTGCATTAAATAGTGAATGAAGTCTTAGCAATGAAACAGAAACTGCTCCTTTGGCTTTGTTATAAGTACCAAAGCTGGTATTTTTTTAAATGAAACGTGATTTTTGGTTTGGTTTTAATTGTCCAGCTTATATTACAAGCTTATATTAACAAACTTGTTGGATCTTTTTCCTCTTGGAAAAACTAGTGAACACCCATATTCTGAAAATATTAAGAACTTTCACTGGAACATTGATGAAAAGCCAAGTCTATTAGTATCTTGTTAAGAAACAAGGTGCACACAAAATCAATCTGATAGAACAAACACAACTTTGTATCCCTGCTCACCTATATCATGTTTGGTGGCTCTTTCTGAATCATAACTACTTCTAATGTTACTAGTAAAACCTTTGAGGGCAAATTTTATAGGGAAAGGTAACAGTTCTTCCTAAATGAACTGATACAGCTGAGAAAAAACAGACAAGCTTCTGTACTGTCAGTTTCCTAAGCCTTTGACAGAGATACTCTATCATTCCCAGTAGATTTACCTTCTCTGACCCTCTGACACAAACATCTGAATATGCCATTTAACTTGCTAGTAATGTAACTATAGAGAATAACACAGTCTTGAGTAAGACCTGGATATGTTCAGACAAGGAACAAACTGAGGAGTCTAAATTTGAAGTTCCAAATAAGCATCATTCTAGAACAAATTTGCAAGCCTGGATCCCACCCTGTTTAGGTCCTGACAGAACCCATGGCTTTCATTAGTGTCTGGGAGTGATTGAAAGGAGGGAGGATTTGCATAGACCATTCAATTATTGGAGATACTGAAAAACATTATTCAACTTCTCTGTATATCAGCAGAGAAAGAGGAGGGCAAAAAAACCAAACCCAAAACTATTCACCAATTTCCTTAAATTTCTAGGAAAGCAAAGAGAAATTTCACACCTTCCTTAGTGACATGTAGAGAGGGCAAGTATCCAAACATAAAACATTACAGTTTTAGGAGCCACGCACTGGCCCATTGACTTCTCTCAATATTATTTATGCTAATCTACAGAACCAGCTCTTTCTTTGCAAGAGGAAGATTCTGGGCATATATCTGACTTGGGAAGGTGGCTGTTTAGAGATTGAGTGGAGTGCTACTGTTCAAAGAAAAAATTCAAACAAGCTCATTGTACTTGAATTATATACAGCTGTACAAGGTTACTGAAGAAAAACCCAACAACAAATTGGATCAAAGAAAAGAAAGTGCCTAACCATTACTGACCTGGTTAGAAGGACTCTTCCACTAACTGGTGTTGTTACTTAATGACCAAGCCTAACTTCAGCATTTTTAATGTGGGGGATGAGCTGCAGATCATTGCATTGGTCTGTTGTGAGTGGGAGGAAGCAGGAATCCCCAGGAGGGTGCCAAGCCACAGGCTACTCTCCCATGTCCAAGGGACAGAGCAGGAAGCTGGGGAACACGGGAGGTCCCTCTTTCACTTGGTGTGTTCAAACTGATGCTGAGCACTTCACAAATGCTGTGCAAGGTTCATAGACAAGCTGGAACAAGACCAAAACTTCTCATGCAATCCACCTCCCTCAGCTATTTTGAGTTTGTGTCAGACAGAAGTTTGGAGATGGCTAATGCTTTTTCCAGTGGTAGACTATAAAATCCAGGGATCATTTGAGAGCAGAGTTCTTTCATTGGGACCAAAAAGCGGCTAACGTCATGGTTCATAATGTCCACAAAATCCTGACCCAAATCTCACCAAAACCTTACAATATTCAAATGTCGCTTTCTTGGTTTATCCCTGACAGAGACAAGGAAACTAAAGCCATCTAAACCATGTGAAGAGTCTTGGCAAACCAGTTCTGTTACTTCATTAAAAGGTCAGGACATAGTTGCAGAATGTGTGTTTATCCAAAGCTACTAAGCCATGAAAAGGTGGGGCTGTCACAAGCAGAAGTACATTTAGTGGGAGGTGTTATGCAGCATGGTGAAATTATCATTTAATATATTATGTTATATTATTACTATTAATATTACAATATTACTATTTAACATTTCTAGCAACATATCAGGCTACACTCATAATTCATATTTCCACTCGCTCCTAATCTGTTAATGCTCATTGGTAAATCAGAAAATTATGATTAATTCTGAAAGTACAGCTGGTCTATTTCCTAAAAAGCATATTTTTAAACCAAATTCTCTGCACATCACCATATGTATATACTAGGGATAATTTCCATTGGAAATATAAATAAAATGGAATTGTCCACTAATACAATAGTTGTGTATTAAGACCTCTGATCATGAACCTCAAGACATGTAGGCTCTGGTTTGTCTGAGCTGCAGGCCAGCATATCTGTAACCAGATGTGCTTATAGCTTTATTTTGCAAAAAGCATTACACATAATGGCCTCTCTTTCTCAAAAACTGTGAATCAGGATAATTCAATGGCTGTGTTTTCCAAAAATCAATGTTGGTGACTGAGGTCTTCTGCAACACTCACAGCTTTCCACAAAGTATTAAAATTAGAGATGTTTATATAAAGCTGACACCCTGAATACACTAATCAAGTATCTCAGTGACATAAATGTCAAATAAATTAAATCTGGTGAGGTAGAAACATGTCCTGTAGCATTTTTTACATTACATTAGGAATGCAGTAGCATGGTAGCTCAGAACAGAGCTGTACTATGTAAAGAAAAGCAGGAAGGGTAGAGAGCAGAGCAGCAAAGAGAGTGAAAATTGTTTTAAGTGATTGCTGACTGCAGGTGCCCAATTTGAATTTTCTTGTGTCTGTACTTTTTCCCTCATAAGTGCTGAGTGTTTGCAGTATGCAGCATTTTTGAAAACAGTTTTTAAGTTACATGGATTTCAATTTAAATATATCAGGGATGAGGATTCATTCAAACATTAGCTTTCTTTTTTCCAACTCTAACGTCATTGGAGCCATTTTCAGCAATTTCTTTCATTTCTTTCATTTTTCTGACAAAGAAGAATTACTTAGTTGGAGCTCAATGATATTCTGGTTTCCCTGATTATGTAACTAAATAGCCATAAAACAAACCAAGGATGGGTTCAGGATAGCTGACATGGAATGGGGAAATATAGCTGATCTGTCGCTGCCTTCTGGATGATAACAGAAAAGGCCTTCTCTGATTCAACTCCTGCCTCTGCATAGTGCTGGTTGAAATTTATTCCTCCTTTGTAAAAATTGGGTGGACACATTTTTCTTCTCTCCACCCCTCTGTGGCTAGAGCTTCATCTCACACTGTGTTCTGTTGACAGATTCTTCTGTTTCAAGGCAGCTGCTAAAACATACCTCAGGAATTAATTTCTCTTAGCATCAAAAGCCCTGGCTTGTGGTGTCAGAGTGCAGTGTTTCCTTGTCACAGCTTTCAGGTCACTTTGCATAAAGCTGTAGCATAAGGAGAATATTGAAGTTTTCCCAGAGGTGCCATTTGATTGCAAAGCAGAGCGTATGTCTAAGAGAACCATCTTTGGATTTATGGTAAATGCTGAGAAAAATCTAGAAAAAACAGTGTAAACCTATTTTCATCTACTCATGTTTAAAATTAATGTTGAAGTTATATATCAAAGGCAAAGTCATCCAGTAGCATATTACCACACCCCTTATCTCCCAGATGCATACCTTGTTTTAACTCAGATAATTACTACACAAAGACTGTAAGTCTGTCGAATATAATAGGAGTGGGAAAGGGGGCTGTTATGCAATGTTTATATATCTCAAATACCGCATAAATACTGGACTGTACAGGTGAAAGAGTAATTTTTTTTAGCTGTCATATCTTACACATGGCTTCTCACAATAACCACAAACTTCCTTTATGAGTAATTGCAGCAAAGGGCAGATGAAGGACAAATCTATTTGCTTTGTGCTGATCCGCCCTTAGTACAGCATCCAACAAAAATCTTACTCTCCAACTGCTGGTTTTGTGCAAACTTGCATTTGTTACAAGTTTATGTATTTCCCAACCTGAATGAGAGCAGTAGGACTCTAATGAACTTTCACAATCTATGTCAGAACCACCACTGGAAGGAAACTTGTCTCTCAAGTCAGCACATCACTGGTGTGATGTTGATGCTGCAGCATCTGTTCTGGAGGGGAGGCTGTACAGTGGAGGTTCAAGTGCATCTGAGTGGATGGTACTGGTCTGGCAAATTCTGGGTTTTCCTCTGAGTGAATGCTTCTTGCAGCTGCTCAAGGGTCTACTAGATGTCTCAGCTTCTAGTGCTCCAGCCAACACAGATGCCAGAGACCCCCTCTCCAACAGAAATGCTACAGCCTAGTGTCTTCCAGACAAAACCAAGCAAATCCTAGGGATTCTAAATCAGCTCTATCCCATTGAGAGCTGTACTATTTATAGATCCTCTAGGAATCAGTCCACACATAAGTAACTTGAGCAGTAATTAAAGTCATAACATAGATACCATGAATTTTCCCACTGCAGTTTATATCATTTTGCTAATAAATACATCCAATCTCAGCTGAAAATCATCTGAAGGTTTCAAAGCAGTAAATCAATCCAGCATGAGACTGCTAGCATTGATGAAGAGGTGTAAGCCAAATCTCTTTTATGGGAATTCCAGAGACCAAATCTCTTCCTATTGCAGTGTGTCCCAGGAGGCTTCAGAGAATGGCTTTCCCCAGAAAAGATGACCCTGGGTCTGCTCAACAATGATAAGAGTTCAAACCGCAGGCAATCTGTCCTGTGTTGCCTTTAGCAACACTGATATGAAAATAATGTTAGATACCCTGGTGATAACAACTCCTGGAGTCCTAGCTGGGCTATTTAAAAAGAGAAACAAGCCTTTCTCTTTCGCTAGCACAGACACAGCTCAAAACAAAGACTGCAAAAGCAATACCTACCCGCCTTTCAAATGGGTGTGCTGGGAGCTTGCCTGTACTGTTGGTGTGTGCCCCTGCAGGAGCATTAGCCAAACGTTGCCTCATTCTGCTGCAGCTGCCGGGCTCTGGGAATGGGGCAGTGCTTTTGTAGCAATGCCATCTGCTCCCTTGCAGTCATGAAGGATCTTGAGGGTAAGCTAGCAGGAGTGGTGGTTCACTGCATTCCTCCCACCACCATGTACTGTATTTCCCTGTTGTCACTGACTTGCATTTTAGTTATAGGCAAGTCTCTTTGCCCCATGTTCATTTCTCTTCCATAGTTCACAGGATGCAGAATGGGATGAAAATTACTGTCCTAACAATCTTCAAGTTGGACCTGACCTGGCACAGCATCTCTCAAATGAAGCAACCAGAAATATTGTGCAAGGCCAGTATAGTTTCAAGTGCCAGTGTTGTCATCAGAACTCCATTCACTGTACACTTTCTGTGGCCACTTGTGCTGTCACTAGCATGGATTGATCTACATTATTAAGTCTTTCATAAAAGCTTACAGGAATCAAATTCCAGAAAATGTGTGAGTATCATATTACAGTTTACTACCACAATAATTTTTTGGCTTGCACTGAGGTTTTACTACTGCTTTCCAAGCAAAGTCTCTGGAAACATGAAAGAATTTTCTATACTTAAGTAAATGCTGTGTAAGGAGCAAGACAACCTCCAACAGGAAAAGGAAACTCCTGCAGTATTGGATGGGAGAGATGCCACAGGGTTTCATTAAAAGGAACAGAAAATTGATGATTGTTTCTATCTACATGGTGTGTATTCAAACACCCATTAAAGTGTTCATTGTTCAAAACACACACTAAAAGCACAACACTTAGCACAATACATTTCAGTTGCTCGGACTACTCTTCTAGCATCCCTGGATTTGTTAAAGCATTTTCCAATATGCATAAGTATCCTATTTTTATTACATTTCTAAGCCCAAAGAGCAAGGATGTAGGGGTACTGCTAGAGGCTTCTTGCTTCCAACAAGTCAAATTGACCTCTTGAAGAAACAGCAACTGCTTCTGCATTTAACTTCTGCCACTAGTCTTTCTAATTCTTTGTGAGACAGACCCAATCAATATTATTTGTTTTTAATAAAGAAGAGATCACTAAGATTGATGGAAGGAGAGATTAAGGTGAAATACCTAAGCGGTGCATGTGGATAGCTACTTGTCACTGTTAGGAATAAGACAGTCACACAGAGAAGGCAGAGGCAATACTTTAGATTATGGAATGAGATTGTTTACATTTAGATGAACTTCAGGAAGAAGTTACAGATTCATACAGTACTCAGGAGGATAAATCCTTACTGGAGGATAGTAGAGCATTACTGACACAGACGGTACTATTTACAAGACACAAATTTCACAGGGGTTAACTTGAGAGAACTGCAAGCCACATATACAGTGCCTAACAGAACACACAAGAATATATGTACTGAAATCCATGAGAAGGGAACATCAGAAAAGGTATCCTAACACCACTTCTCAGAAGTCATCTGTTCTATATCTACCTTCAGTCTTGAAAGACTGAATTCTGTAGCTGTTAAAGCTGCCCTAGGTGTGACACTGCACTAAGCAGGCTCAAAACCTAGTGAATCCACTCAGCAGGGGATTTCTGCTGAGAGGGAATAGCCTAAGACAATTGCAGCTGTTCCTTCCTCAGCTCCTGCTATAGGAAATGCAGCTGGAAAAGCTAGCAAGGCCTGGACAGCAACAGCTCCTCTGTTCCCAGCTTCTAGAATAACGGGTCAGCCACTCTTTTATATAACTTTTACAACAAGGTATGAACTGACAACTTCTGCTTGGACAAGTTTAGCACAGTTTGCCACAAAAATCTGAGAAATTTGTGTGTTCTCTACACTCCTAACCTTGTCTCCAGCTCTTATTTCCATCTGCATTCAGTGCTTAATTACATTTGAAAAAAGAATTCTTGTATGATGCAAGTCTTCCAGGAAGCTGGTGTTTCCAATTAATTCAGAACCTTGCTGATCTGCTCACTGTTACAGGGACTGGCACACAGCTCTTTGCTCAACTACCACTGGAGATGCATATACCAATCTTCTGCAGAAGGGAAACAGAACATTATTTAAATTCCTGGTTTTCTTCTAAAATTGGAAAATCCACTTCAAGCCCTGTAGATAAGCATTTTCAGCATCCTGTACAAAGAGGAGCCATGTTACCTTAGGCTAGATGACACACAAAACAAAGAGGCTTGCCCTATAACTATTAATTAGTCAAAGTGATTGGAGATTTTGGTAATGTTTTTAAAGATGCATTTAAGCAATGGGGAACACACTACAGTATTCTGTACTCCTTGTCTCATGCCCATCACTTAAATATGAACATTCAGCACCTCCCCGTAATCAAGTCTGGTTGTGAGGCTTTGCTCAGTTTGAGTTTTCTTAGTCTTGACTTGGATACAACTGCCTTGGAAGTACTGGAGTAGTCAGACATCAATTCAAGATGAGCACTTGAGAAGAAGGGCCTCATGTCTCATTAAAGTCAACAGATCTAAGCACATGGGCTCCTGCAGATTTGCTTATCAGCATTCAGGTGAGCAACTGTACAAGTAATGCATTTAGGCACATCAGAGTTCTTGCTGCATCAGTCTAGTCATGCTTCTGGAACACTCAACTGAAAGTCTAGCAAAATTATCCTCAGACGGCTAAATTAGATTATTCAGAACTCCAAGAGTCTGCAAATTAGGATTGCTGGTTTCCATCCATCTATCTTAGACAAGTCTCTTATGTAATAATTTTCCCTCTACTTCTTGTATATTGCCTGCAATGCAGAAAAGACCTAGTGTGGGACTCTTTCAAGAGCACAAGCAAAACAGGACAAGATACATAAAACAAGAAAATTCAGGAATTTGACTTTTTAAACAGTGTTTTCAGCTAAAGTTTGTATTAGCCATTCTTGACTTAATCAGCCTTTCCATGGTGGCTATGGCAGTTGTGTTCCAGCAGATTTAAGATAACACATGGGGAAAATAGAACAAATTCACTTGTAAAGGAACTCCACTAGTGTGTGGGATTATTCTAGGTGTGAATTAGCCTAAGTAGTTTATCCCCAAGCAATTTTCAAACTTCTGTGCCAACTAATACTTTGCCAAAAGCAGAAAACTCACTGCCAAATCTTATCTTAGAGTTCAGCACAGTGCTGCATCTTGAAAACCCATTTTGGGAGAAGGGCTGGACTTGGAGGTGATAAACAGGATAGGAGAGTTCAATGCTATGTGGCCGCTCCTCAGAATTCCTTCCAAAAATAAACTACTACACCCTTTAAAACAAAACCTTGACCATGCAAGACATTAAAGCCCTCAGCTCAAGCACTCTTTGTACACAGCAGGAGGAGATGTTATCAGAAGTGGCCCAGCCAACAGAAACAACTGCTAAAGCAAAATCCTTTTGTGACTGGTTCATTGTTTCTGAACACCCAGCAAGAAGCAAAGGGTGTCCCTCACTGGAATGGAACAAACCTGTGTAACAGCAAGAAGCTTTGCAAATATCATTAGCTACTATTCAAAACAGCAGGACAGTACAAAAACAATGTGAGGGCTTACATATGCTTTATCACTTCTTTGCACTCCTCATGCATAACTGTCCCAAACAATAAAAGGGCAGGAGGTTGCTGTCTAGTGAATGAAAAGGATATTGCAACGCAGGACCTCCTGAAGCCAGAGTTAAGTGCAAGTTGCTGCAAAATGCACAGCAGGAACCTGCAGTCAAACTGAAGTTCAGGCTTCACTACTGTACCAGGGAGCAAGGACATGCAGGGACAGTTCTCACACCTTGCACAGATAATCTGAGTTTGGAGTAGCACTGCCTCTCTATGCATCTGAGCACAAACACACTCTGGCCTATACAGGTGCATTAATACAGTGTCAAAAGCCATCTGTGCCATTTGGAGATTAGTTTCCTCACTGGGGTTCCAGAGACACACAAGTGTCAGATTTGGTGACTGGTCTTTGGCATATCATCCACAGAACAGCCCTCATTCAAAGCATACGAAAAAGTGACACAGATGACAAACAAGAATTGTGTTGTTATAGCTGATACTGCCTGAGCAACATATGAAGCAGGAGAAGTAGCTGGTAGGAGAATGTAAGAAGATATGAGATGGAGCAGTCCCACCCGAAGATGTGCTGCCAATATTTTAAAATAACAAAAGCATTTCCCTGTCATGTGATGGATCCCACACAGGAGGAGTGATGGTTCTGCAGAGAGAAGTGCCTGGGTGGGTCGAGGAATCTGTTTGCTCTTCTCTTGTTTTCCCCATTTAAACAATGTTTTTATAAACACAACCAAGGAGGGAGGTGGCTCCACTTGGCAGACAGGCTCCTCCTGAGTAAATTTGCTGAAAGCGATTATTCTCTGCTCCTGTAAGTTGTACTAAGCATACTCAATAGCTGTGCGCACAGCTCAGCAGGTACGACCCAAAGCAGTGCTGAAGGCTTTATGCAGGGATTTAGATTGATCCTTCCCCCAGTATTCCTCTTTCAGCCTTCCAAAAGTAACTGCTAAGAAGATGCATTTTAAAAGTAACTTAGTTTTACTCCCAAACTTGCTTGCATGAACCTCAAACAGGGTTGTATGACTAATAACCAGAAAATGTAATTTGGCATGAAAAATCACTTTCCTTTTCAACAAGCGCTAGTTCGTAAAATCCTAGCGGCCATCCTCCTAAAACACAGTTGTTGCAAACCTTACAGACTGACACAGATATACTGAGCACAGTAAATATGCTTTAGATTCTTTCCCTATAATCTCCTTTTCTTTTAGGCATTCACTTGTTTTCTGACCACTTTTCAGATTCTCAGAAACAGAAGAGATGTAAAAAGTACTGCAGTGCAGCAAGGCTCACTCCTGCTCTCACTAGGAGATGCAGTGTAGGAGGAACTTGCTTTTAAATCACCCATTTCAGTCCTCTTCCCCCACACACTTATAGATGATGCTTAATTATAACTGACACGTATTTCTGCTGCAGGGTTTGCTTTATGTATTTCAGTCACCTAATGCTAAAAAAGCCCAATCTTATTTCAGTCCCAGACCAGGTTCTCAAAAATCAGAACTAGCCAGCTCATTTTATGCTCAGTAAGAGGGAGACCTTATATACCTCTGTCTTTTCATAATCAATAACCAGGTGTTGAATTGTCCTCTGGGGAAGAGTCCTAGGAGGGCTGAGGAGACTGAGGCATTACAAAGCTGCTTACTTCAAGGCCATTCATGATTTATGCACTGTATGATTAGCCAGAATCAGCCTCTAGGATTAAACTTGCAGATACTAGTTTGCCATAGACAGAAATAGTAAGTGACCTAATCAAGTATTTTGCTACTTAATACATAGCCTAATTAAGATATTATAATATTCAGGAAGTAACATAAGGTCCATGCCCCGTAAGAGATTTCTTGTAATATGAGAAAATCGCATTTGTGTAGGTTTAGAGTAATTAATGAGAGGAAACTGGCATTAGAAAAATAAATAAATAAGAACCAGAAACATGCAGAAATGTTGGCAAAGAAATACAGAGGCCCATCAGCAAATCAAAGCAGCACTGTGATCTGGGCTGAAAATAGTTCCACAAGTAAATTTAGCATCTTCGGTACATTAATAAATCCATGTGCACAGCATGTAGAGAATGGCACACACTGCTAAAGATGCTGAAAGTAAGGGTAAGCAAAACAGTCTGTGTTAACATTGGGTATTTAAAAGAGCCAGGTTCTTCACTCTAGGCTGAAACAAAGGTAATCTTGCTACAGAGAAGACAAGATAAAAGTGGATTTGAGCTCCATTCAGGACAGAATTCATGGTAGTGGTCAAACATAGTGATAAAAGGCAAAGTCTTACTTCCAGTAGCCTAAATGTAATCTGTTTCAACAGGCTGAACTTGTCAAAAAGGCCTGAATGGGGGTGAGAGTCAGAATCCACTGCTTGAAAAGGGTAGAAGTCAGTTCAACATCCTTATCAGAGGGTTCACCCTGCTGCCACTGGAGCCAGAGAAAGGAAACCTATTACTATAACACATTGCATCCTTTCCACAATGCACATCTAAATGCAACTACAGTGCAGTCTGAGGCTGGCACTGAATTTGCCTTGCCCAGACAGCTTCCCCCCATGCAAGGGCTTACATCAGGCCATGATAATCCTCATTTTAGGACTCTGATCCCTCTGATCTGTGTTTTGATTACAAACCACTATTGACAGCTGGCAACCAAGACTCCCAGAGTGCATGTAAGTCACACAAAAACACTAAACAGTCCCCCAAAGGTATACTAAGTTCCTCTACTTCAAACTGCAGAACATCTGTACCTGCAGGTGGTCACAGGCTAGGTAGCTAGGGACAAGCAACACAGTTGAATGCACAGTTAATAACTGTGATAGCTGAATGCATAGTTGAAAACTAATGCACAGTTTTCCATGGCTAACATCAACTTAGGTAAATAAAAAATTACCAGAGCCAAGTCACATATACCGTGATCCAATATTTAATCTTTCAAGGATTCACCTTCCCTTAATGCTGATAGTACCACTGTTTTCCAGGGTCAGTTATACATGAGTGGAACACAAGAACATGCACTTCCTGCAAGAAGGAGGAAGACAATTACGAGCTATTGGAAAACTTTAGAGTAAAAGCCAGTCTTGATATAAGGATGTCAAACTACACGAAGCCCATTGCATTCTAGGCACATTTTGCAATTATTCACTTATCCACAGCATTAACAGTTCACCTATCATTTCTAGCTTAAATTTGCCAACTTCCATTTACCACAACTATCTCTCTGTGCTTTAATCTGAGCCACTTAGGTTGCTTTTCCTTTGTGAGATATTTTGCTGTGCTAAGTTTAGCTAAAACCATGAACCCCAAGTATATTTCATTATGCAAATTGCATCAGATTTCAGAGCCTGACTGAAAAAGTCATGTTCAGTTCATTATATTTGTAATAGCAATTGTTAGGAAGTCCAACAGATAGCTGAAAAGCAACTGTGGGTTTTTTTGTTATCAGGGGTTAATTCAGCTGCATGAACAAGATAGAAACCAAGTTCTGGCTTATTTCAGAGACTCCACCTTCATAATTCCCCCTGAAGGATGTTGAATGGCTACAAACAGGACAAATTCAGTTCTGATAAGAGCATTAGATTAGAAAACATTACTGACTCCGTAACCCCGTGCACAGTGTAGTGTTATAGTTTGGGGTGGTTTTTTTTAATATGGTGACCTTGTCTAGTCATCATTTACCCTTCAAACTTTCTACTTAAGCTTTTGAATTATCAGTTATATCTTCATAATACAAGTAAGAGGCTTTCATTTGGTTTGCATTTTTCTTTAAATTAATCAGCATGGTCAGCTTTGAAGCTTTACCCAAACTGCAGTTTAACACAGTTACACATGACTTGCCAGATCTTAATAACTGAAGTTAATAAGTTAACTTAATGAACTTAATAAGTGAAGGCAGAATGTTTTAAGTAAATTTTCTTCCTGAGAGATAGATTTTGAGTACATGGTGATTATCACGGCTTACTAGACAAAAGGAACCTGATCATCTAAGTTGCTTTATAGTTAGCATTTTACTCTTGAACTGTTTGTCAATGTTTCAAATGTTCAGAAACACATATAACAAGCAATGGAATTGCTGTTTGAAACATTGCAAAAGGCAAGAAAAGTTTTCACCTATTGCACTATGTGATTTCTACAAGACAGCAGTGAAACATTCCTATCCATAGGGCTGACTGAGCATCTTTTGTAAATAAAAGGTAAAATCAAAAATGGTCATCATTTTTACCCTTATTACAGATCATGATGTAGTGACTAGTGGCACTAAGCCAGTTTGAAGGGCATATTGTAGATACTCAGGCCAATCTCAGTGTTATCAGCATCTCAGCATTACCTCATATTAGACGTTAAGGTAGCAGGAAGCATGTTAATGTAGTCACGTATTTTTAAAATATGCTTTTTAAGTGTTCCCTGAATCTGGTAGGCCTTAAGCAAGTATTCCCTATAGGGAATATTCTGATAGTTATTTCGTGCATTGAGGTTACTAGGCAACATACGTATCATCCCACGCAGCTGGCCATACTTGTCCAAGATCATGCAAAGAAGGATGACATTGCAAAACCATAAGCAGAGCTGGATCAGTACACTTTGAAGATGATGGAGCAATGCAACAACATGACTGTAAAAGTGTTCTGTGACTGCCAGTTTATGTGTATTAGGTAGAACTATAAGAAGCCTATGGAGTTTTTAATCTCCCGTATCAATTCTTCTGGTAAATTCTTACCAATTCTTACACCTACTTGTGCAAGAAAGACTGATTTTTTTCACAGGGTATCTCTTGTGAAATAATTTTTGCCTCTGCAGTTGAGCACATGACTCTGTTTTTAGGCTTCCTATTCATTACTGCAAAAGGTTGCTAACAAATGACATTCAGGGAATCTCAATGAAGCAGGTAAGAAAGATTTTTCTTAGAACTTCTACATCAGTCTTGGGCACAGATATTTTATGGCCGACATCTGTGCTCCTTAGTATTCAGCTTTAGAGAAAATAAGGTCAATTCTTAAATTTAAGAAACAACATCCTAAGACAAACTAGCAGCAAGTCTGTAATGTTACTGTTACAAGTGATTTATGTTAAAAGCATGGACAGGACCAAAAGAGTTTATAATAAATTAAGTATAGAGGATGCAATGATCACAGCAGATCCACACCCCTTTCTGTCTGCAACACTTGTCTCAACCTGATGTTGCACACCTGTGTTTAACTATAGCATTTGAAACATTTTCAAACTGAAGTTTCAGAATTAGACCCTACATTCATTTTTATTCCATAACTGATCCTGTTGAATTCAGAGGAACCATTCCTGAAAGAAAAGCCAACCATGTGGGGAACATTAACAGAGTAAAAATCTATCTGCAAAAGTTGTTTTACTACAGATTTTCAACTGTATTCTTCTACAAAGTCATGATTCTAAAAAATTTTGCAAAACAGTTAGATAATTGCTTATGAAAACAGAAATCTTCAACAAATATTTACTTTATTTTTTTCTTCTTTTGGTAGAAAAATATTTGACCAGACTTTGAATTCAGAATTATGCTCTTTTGTCATTGTTTGAACCCCTAAAAGCATGAGTAAATTGATGGGTTTATGCCAGTTACCTCAAGGCTGTTTTACACAAATCACCCACCATCCATGTTCATTCCCCTGTCCTACATGGTATCAATTTGTGGCTCAGTGCATGACTCAAATCACAGTCACTACACAAAATCATGCACAAGTACTGGTGCAAGCACTTCTTGCAAGGATTTTAGTCTTCTCTTTCTAGGAAACGGTCTTGGAAGCAAAAGTTTGCACTGATAAATACGAACAGAAAATCGTAGGATTCAAGGGTTGTCAGGTGGGTTGGTTGTTTGCTTGGTGGGGGGTATTTGCAGGTGTTTGCCAGCCTTTATTCTTGCATAAGAAAAGGTTGTAGCATTTTCCTGTATCTGCCATATATGTTTATGTCCTACACCAATACAGGTATTTTCAGATGCCCGAATGCAAGCTGTAAGTCAGCCAGGCTGCATCAAAGCCTAAACTGGCAATCAGTGCAGCTCTTTTGTCTCAGCTAAGGGATAGCTAACACCAGCTGAGGATCTGGCCCTTTACATGCTGTCAAAAGAGGAGAGCTGTAGAAAAGGACTTCCACAGAAACAGGTTTTGTGTACATTTTCTGCCATTCTTTATCTCTAGTTTTCCATTGGCCTAATGGAAAACTAATTTCATAATTTTATGAAATGCCACTCCAATTATGTTTGGTTTTGCAGTTATATAATTCTCCACACCCTCCCCAAGCCCTGATTCCACTACTGCTGAAGATTCAACTATAACCAGACTTTAGAAACAATTCTCTAGCTTTCAGGTACTAAGGAATTACATTCCCTTCGATTGCATGGTAACTAGCTGGCTGTCAACTGAACAGCTTAAAACAAACAAATAAATCCCAACTGCAGACAAAAAAAGGTTTCTGAATCTTCTGCTGTTGATTCAGCAGCACTATGTCACAACAATAGCAACTAGTCCAGACCTGTCAACTCCAGCACCAGAAGTGCTCACTGTTATTGCTATGCAGATTACCAGATCCATGAAAATAGTAAAATGCCATGTCTCACTCCTGCAAACTGCATGTCTTCTGCAAGGCTCCATAAAGAATCAAAGACTAGACAGCATCAACTATTTATATAGCACAGGCCATTTTTTTCTTTTGGATTCATGTTCTAGATGGGCCTATGACCTCAAAAAAGATTGATATCTCTGTCCACTATATCCATTAACTACAGCTTCAATGACTTTTAAAATGATTGTTACTTTACTCTTTTGTAAAGACTATGTTATAACTGCATTTATTTTAGGAGTCTTTAGGATTTCAGCCCCTTTAAATGCACAAATAAATTTTCAAATTTTCTGACCTAACCAACCAACATTATTAATCCATGAACTTCAGAGAAATAGGAAACAAGACACATTAGATCAAGATTAAAATTCCACATGATATTCAGAAGGGCTGCAAAACTAAGTTCTAGACTGAAGAGAAGTGGTAACTACTTCATGCATAATTCATCGCTAGATTAAACAGATGTGATTTCCAAATTTATGCCAAATTGCAGCCACTTCTTATGAGAACATGACCTTTTCCATTCCCATTACTCCTATGTCCCCCTGCCCCCAATCCCTTCTTTATTTTGGCATGAAGCCCAAGACTGCATGCACCAGTTATGTTTTTATAATACTCCAGTCTCAGTTTCCACTAAGAGGTAAGAAAAGCCAAAATGCACATTGCAGGGCCCTTATACATAGTTAACATCTCAACAACACTCCTACAAGAAGAACAGATTGAAAATGGCAGAAAGACGCTAGATATTACAGGATGTAAAAGTGCTGAAAATGGAGTAATCAGAGTTTGGTTGACAAATCAGGGTGCACAAAACAATACTGTTTCAAATATGATTCTGCATTAATAAAAAGCAACTAGTATATGTGTCACATTTTGCTCAAGCAGAAAGCACTGAGAACTTGTAAATAAATGTTCGATAGCAGGCTAAAAGTTAGAGAGGGATTCAGTTAGCAATTACTACACAGAGACCTCAATAACTCATGGATGTCTCATCCAGATATCTAGGTCTCCAAAGACTTAAAAGAGTAAGCAAACCAATACGTCAACAATATAGGCTTTTCTATTAATCTAATAGGGGCTTTAAAAGCTATCTGGAATAGCCAGGCCTGGCTGTCTTGACATCATTTAAAGATTTTTGTGGTCTCTTGCCATGCCAAATCTCAGCTTTCTCCAGGACAAAAGGGCTGAATATAACTTTGAACAAGGTTAGGGCTAAGGATGTCTGTTGCTTGAATTTTAGTGTATTTAAAAGCCTGGATTAAAACCTTGCCTTTTGTCCCCTCACTTCCAATTGAACAAGCATTTTGACATTTTCTCTCGCAGTAAGTAATTTAAAGGATCTCTATTTCAAGTGATTTTAGCACAAGAAATGTTGGACTAACAGCTCTAAAGACAAAAGACCAGGCAACAGAGAGCATATAACAGAGTAGAGTGGTAGAGCAGCCTTTCGTTCACCTAACCATGATCCAACTGGTGGTTATAAATGTGGACTTGATATAAATGCTGACTGCAAATTCGCCAACATGTTTCTCTGCAGACTGTAATGGTAGTCTCTCTCAAGAGCTATAGATGTCTGCTATGCAGATGCACTGAGCTGAACAAACCCAGGGTGAGAGCAATGAGAAGACACCAAGATTTAAAACACCTCCCTAATGGAAGGTCCACCTGCTGCCAACTACCGTTTGAATCAGCTAAGTGCTATTGCATAGAGGGTCATTCTAGATCCAGTCTAGGAGCTGGGCTGTGGAGGCTGGCGAATTCAGCTATATAGAGCTTTCAAAGAGTGAACAGTATATATAGGAGTATAACTGCTAGGTATATGCACATTCCTGAAATTGGTCTGTCACTGCCAAAGTCATCTGGATGCAAACACTAAATACCGATTTTTCTCTACATAATACAGCCAATTATTCTCTACATAATACCTGCAACATCAGGAGTTGGAGTGATCACCTGTATGTAGTGATCCCTGGCAGCAAGAACAACCAGAGTTGACCACAAAGAACCCATTTCCAGTGTTCATGGGAGTTAGGAGGCCAAAAAAAGAAACCACGCACATAGCTATTGTTATAGCTGATATTACATATAAAGACTTAGAGGTACCAAAATGTAATGAGCTGCATTCTTCACAAGTTTCAGTTCCAGTTTCAGAAGTTTCTATGGCAACTGAATTGTTAATCCACATGGTTTTTATTCCAATTCATGCTACAGATCACATTTGGCAAATGCCATAAGCTCTCAATTTATGGCTAATTGATTTCGCATTTGGGGATATAAAGTCCCATTTGCTGGGTTGCAGGGATTACATTGGTTTTGTATTTTCATACACTGTTTCTTTTAATCACAAATATGAAAACTCAAATATTTTAAACAGAACTTTAGTAATGCATTGAAGTACAATTTAAAAGAAGCAAACAGGCTCAATGCTGTGATGCTGAGTGCCTAGAATGTCCCTTGTGTTACTTTCCCCACACATTTCTTCTTGCATGGGCATTAGTGGGAAGGACTTGCCTGCACCTCACAACAACCAGCTGAGGCTCCAGCTCCCAGCCAGCAATGCCATGGGTTATAGACGCGTGAGACAGAAAACAGAACAACAAAGAGTTCACCACGGCCTGGCTCCATACCAAGGTCAGTCGCTAGAAATTGTTTCAGTAAAAGAATGTTTCTTTAAAAATAAAAGGTACTACATCTCTCTTAAGGGGTACTTCATGGCAAGCGTAGTCCCTTTAAGGAATGTGGTTATTTCTCCCCATTCAAATGTCTTTATCTGCTTCCAATTATAATCTATTTTGAACTATTAAAACTCACCAGTTTTAACATTCAAAAACATTATAATCAATTTCATAACACTGCTTAAATTAAAAGAAGCTAATTTGAAGCTCAGACTTGAAAAAAACTCCAGTACTTAACAGTTTTGAATATTTAGCAGTCTTAAAATTAGAACTTGTTCCATTTTTCCAATAATTAGTATTTGTACCATAATTATAGTTTGCCTATAATTTCAGTAATCCTTAAGAGCTTAGCTGCAAATAGAGTCCTTTTTCAATGTACAAGAATGTTTCCAACCAGTGGCAAACGTTCAAAATCTCTTCAGACACAGAGTTTAAGAGATCCCCATGGATGTGGAGGAGAAGAGTGGATGAAGATAACGTACATATATCATTGCCAAAAATTCAAAGCCTGCAAAACAATATGCTTCTCTGGGTTTGCTGTGATGCTTCCTGAAGTCTTCTGTAAAAGTCTTTCTTCATTTCCATAAAGACAGCTCCATCCCACAACACACACACAACTTCCTCCAAAGGAAGATCTGCTCATACTGAGCTGGTAACTGTGATCTCTTATTCTCTGCTTGGACACTGCCTTAAAAATGCATGGAGGGGAAGCACTTCCTGATCTCTAGCTACTGTCCATGGACTTCAGTTATAACAACTGTTCTGCAGTCCCAGGAATGCCCATCTGAGCAGCCTGGCCTGAGCCAGCATTCCTGGTACACTGGCCAAAACCACAATACTTACAGATTATTCTCCCAACTGCCTGGAGAAACATATCATCTTCTGGCAGAATGCAAAGGAATTAACGGTTTAGAAAACTCAACACAGTAAAGAAGGAATCAAACACTAGCAAGTTAACCACATGGGCTATCAGGTTTCCAGGAAGAAGCAAAGAACATTCTGGTCTCGTGCCCTGTAACATACTACGCTACCAAAACAAACCACTTAGTGACATAAAGCAGCAAATAAACACTGAAAACCATCTTCTTTCTGCTTCTATGCTCTCTCATGAAAGTAGGCTGTACACAGGTCTTCCACGTCATAGGAAGCACCAAACTACTGCCTCTATGGGCACACTGTTATCTTTTTTTGCAAATGCAGCATGCAAAAACTTATAGGATTATAGGTTCAAAGGTTGGAAAACACTTCTAGGATGATCTAGTCCAAGCACTAACCGAGCACCAACATGTTCAACACTAAACCATATCCCCAAGTCCCTCATGCCTTTTGAGCACTTCTGGGTGATTTCACCACTTCCTGGGGCAGCATGTTCCAATGCTTGACCACCTTTTAAGTGAAGAAATTTTTCCTAATATCCAATCTAAACCTTCCGTGGTGCAACTTGAGGCCATTTTCTCTTGTCCTTGATACCTGGGAGAAGAGACTGACTCCCACCTCACTACAGCTTCCTTTCAGGCAGGTGTAGAGAGCAATGTCCCCTCTGAGCCTCCTTTTCTCCAGGCTAAACAACCCCAGCTCCCTCAGCTGCTCCTCATAAGACCTGTGCTGCAGACCCTCCACCAGCTCAGCATAACCTTCTTCAGAAACAGAGAGATTGCCACCGTGTGGATCTCCAGCCCCACTGGTTGTCAGTTATTCCAACAAAGTTAACTCCTAGTCCTTCTGTAAGCCAGGGTACCAAAATACCATTCTGTAGTTCTCAAACATGTAAGATGTTTGCTATGGCCGCTGCATTGTCTGTTTTAGTCCTAACTGGGATGGGGAAAGATTTGTTATGGAGTTTAGTAGAGTAATCTGTTACATTTAGTGTTTCCAGAATCATACCTAGAGAGGTTTTAAGCAAATAATGATCAAAATAAAATGTGAATGTCTGTGGGGGTGAAATGTGACGGTAATTGGGGAGGAAAGAAAAAGACAATTTATAAAATTAGCAATAAACTTCAGAACTCAAAAAATTCAAATATATAGAACAGCATTCTGTCCAGATCATTTTAATTCACTACAAGTGGTGTTTAATTATAACACCAGTCTGTGTGGGAAGAATAAGGAGTTAAATCTCAAGACAATTTAAGGATGGATGCTTTAAATCCTAACCCTTGCTAGGAATGGATTCACAGGTCAGAGAGCTCTCAAGCCAGAACTTACTGGTTTGTGCCTATTTTGGAAAATATTCTGCAGTGCCAAAAGAGAAAGGTCAACCTCAGATACCATGTACTGCATGACAATACTACACAGTATGATCTCTCACTTGCCCACCACAAACAATCTTCTCTGTCTTCCAGGTGACCTGTATTTACTGAACAAATATTCAAGTACTTTTGACAAATTTAGGACTCATGACTTAAACTGATCTTTACTAGTACTTACCCTAAGGGAAGATTAAATGAGGAATGAAGGGAAGAGCTAGATTCTAAGTTGTTCCCTTGTGTATTCTGCAGTGCACTAATTTAGTAGTTTTCCATTCTGTGGTTGTTGCTTTGATTTTCTAAAGAATTTTGTGCTCAGCAGTACACACCTCACTGTGTAGTTCCTGGCAGTGTGCCCAACCAGCTTTGCGGTGTCTACTGGTATTATACTGGAGATATTCCACATCTCACACAACTGCCTGTGACCTTCTTCAGATGGGTATCATGACAGAACACTTACCTAATTCCATCTCCAGGCCGTTGCTTTAGCACACAGACAATTGCATGGAAACTCATCTCTGGGGCCACACAGGAATCTACTGCAGAATCACTCATTGCATAACATTCTATTAACATATATTGTTATTTTCCAAAAATTATACTGAATTGATTCTTAGAAGAACTCCTATGAATATATTCTGAACCAGCAGACACAGGGAACCTAGATGCCAAATTTGGCCTTTTGATCACATCTTAAACTCAAGAAAGAGGATCCAAAATTCAAAAGTCATCTCCAACTTCGAAAAGCAATTTGATCCAAAAGACACAAATCAAAGCTTCCCAAGGGCTATACTGTGAAAATGCTGTGTTTTTTCATCTGGAGGTGATTTTGAGCTACTTTAATTTCATCAATTATCTTTTAGATAAATATATAATGCTAGACATATACAATGTCAAAACAGAACTATATATTCCATGTAATAGTTATATTTTGGAAGGCTGTTAACTCTGCCAGTGAAAATTGTATTTCCAGTATATTCCACTTGAGCTAGGCCAGGTAGGCTCTTCATTTTTCCTATTTTTCTTTTTTAAACTTGTTAATACAACAGAATACTCCATGAAGAAGCACACAAGAGAGACAACATCCTTCTTCCCACCCTTCAAAATTATTAGAGTGGCTGCAGAAAAGAAAAACAACCAAAAAACCACCTGAAACACCATGATGTCAAGACAAACAGGTGATATCAAGAATACCATGAAATAGCTTTGTTTTATACATTTAGTATATGGTCCCTGTGATTGCACACTCTGACCATTCTGCTTTGCTTGGGTAATGAGCCAGTGGCCCAAGACTTAGGAACATTTTCTTGGTAACAGCATTGGGTGCATAAGGGACACAAGGGGTCATCTGAATGTTATGAATGGAAAAATCACCATCCTAAAGAGCATATAATTTTATATATGATGGGAAGAAGAAAGCATTTGTCACATTTTATAGGCAGAAAATGAAAACAGTTACAATACAATCACAAGAAATTGATGGTTAGACCTACATATTTAAACCAACACAATTGTTCGTATTCTTTTCCTGGACTTTTCCTTTCTCCAGTCTAACACTACCTGGTAACAGAACAAACTGCAGACAAATTCAGCAGTTCAGGTATCATAGTTAACTTTTAATGAGCATCAGAACCAGCTTCTGTGATCACAATTTGAAGGAATGGAAAGATGATTCAGCCTAAGTTCAAGCTTCTAAATGCTTTTCTTGCAAATATAAGATTAGGACTGAAGGACATAAACAGCTGCAGAAGGGAAATAAACAAGCCTGCAGAATTTTCTGAGGAGCAGCAGGAATTCTAATAGAGGATTTACCAAATAGGTCCACTAAGACCAGCTTCATGTTTCTGTTATATCAAGGATTCTCACATACCTCCATCTTGTAGCTTTGTATGTTTTCTTCTTCACAGATTTATCTTCTTGCTGTTTAAAGATTCCCAACAGCAGTGAAAACTGGATCTTGCTGTTCATCCAGAATCCAACACTAGCAATCTTGCTTACAAGTTCTTCCATCCCTTTTCTTAGTCTCTTCCTTTTTCCTCAGCACACTGGTCTCCACTGAAACTAAGAAGAAAGCTTTCTCACCAGATATGTTCAGACATGTTACAGCGAAATTCCCATAATTTTGATGCCTTTACACTAGTACCACCACAGCTACCTCAGTTATCCATTATACTGGATACACATACAGATATCCATTATACTGGGCACACTCCAATTCCCAGCTTGCTCCTAGCCCCCAGCTCTCCAGGAAATAATTTTGTCCCTTCTCCATACTAAGGAGAGAAATGGCCTTCTAGGAATCAAAATTACAATATACCTCTTCAAATCAATGACATTGCATATATGAAGTCAACAGACTCCAACATCTTACTTTGCTATTGTACAGCTGTGTCCTCTGCTGTAAAAGCCCTCATGTATTGATTTTTCTTAGCATCTATTACCACCTCAACAAAACTGAGTCTGGCTGTTGGTCTCAAACATCTGACAATGCTTTGAAGATCTGTCTAAATATTGCTAACAGTGCTTGCTATGGGTAAAAAGAAGCCCCATAAAATGTGGATAAACAGCATAGCCTCACAAACATAAAACACAACTTAAAAGGTTCTTCCTAAGCTGTGCATTGAACCTTGCAGTGCCTCTGGCTCATCATGACATCTGTCAGCTCTGCCCTGCCACGTCCCTTCTTGTGAGGCCTCAACAATGCCTCTTCACAAAGCAGAAGCTCTGGGCTGGGAATCTCAAAGCTTCCCAGTTCTAATCAGCTGTTCTGGCTTGCTCAACCCTTCATTGTGTAATAACCAAACACACTGTTTCATGTAGCAATTGCCATTTCCAAGGGGTTACATAAAAATTTCTGATTCACAGATAACTGCACACTGGTTTTATTCTGAATTGGGATAGACTTGAGCTATGATTTCCTATGAGCCAGAAATACTTCAAGTTAATAATGCTCAAGAATAAACACTCCTTGTAATTTGGTTTTGTAGAGCATCAGTAAGTGTTTGGGGCCTTGCAAATGGCTTCTTAAGGGTAGCACTTAAACACCCTACAAGTACACACAATAGATTGACCTCAGCGATTTAGGTTTTGTTGAACTGAGGTGTTTCCCAGTAACAGAGATGAAGAGAAAAACTGTGATAAATGATACAGGCATTATTTAAAAGATGGTGTCCTGGACTTACAGATCATCAGTTCTGATAGGGGAATGAAGAATACAATCTGAGGTCAAACCAGGCTGGAAAAGAAATTGCATCATTACAGAGAGTAACATGCCTGCTGCTCCTTGAACCACCTAACTTTTCCTGGCACTTTCTAGCCAATAATCAGCATGTCGTGCTTGTTGTGATTTTGTCTATGCTTATAGACAGACAGCTGGTGTCAGATTATGCTTAGTCCCTCTGTGAAGACGGAGTTCCTTACACTTACAGTAAAGCAAGTAGATCTAGCTTCAGCTAGATGAAATCTCAATAGCTTATTTATGTCCTAGACCCCTCACTGTTAAATGCAGAGTTTTAACCAAACTTGTGGTTGTTTAAAATCAGGTATTGGAGGCTTACTCTCACTTTCACAGAGACTGAACAACTCTGGATATGTAGCCCGTCAGCTGCTGCATCCCACAGCACGTTGCTATGGTTTCATTAACTTGAAGCTGAAGCCAATATCCTGGTTCTTTAGAGCAAACCACTGAGGCTTCTTTAAATATAGGATGAAGAAAGCCTCCTCTTCTACCAGACCTCACAAGGTCTGAAGCAGCGAGCAAATTAGAGTTCAAATGTCCCCCAAAACCAGCTCCAGCCAAGCCATACAAACCAAGCTGTTGGCAGTGCAATGATCTTGTTCAAGATGCAGCCAAACTGAATCCTAGGAAATACTGGGAAAGAGATTTTTGTGGCAGTGCTCTTTCCCAGGATGCATTCCTGGTAGCACAGTGCTGATGCATATTTAGTACAGACTTCTAGGGAGAATCTGATGCTCAAGCTGAGATTTTCAATGGCTTCCCCTGGATCCTAACCTCCCAAGAGCTTTGTCTGCTGTCACCATGCCCATACCAACTCATTAGAGTAATATCAGGTTAATAATTTACCAGGATTGTGACAAGTCCAAGTCAGTGCTTTTGGAACCCCCAAGAGAAGATATTGAAAAAAGTGGTGAACACCTTTCAAAGGACATCTCCTGTTCATTTGGAGTGCTCTGTGGTCACTGATGTTAACTTAGTTTAATATATATCACATCACAGCATGCTTCTGAGAAAGCATATGCTGAGTATTTTTAAGTGCAAATGACTCTTCTTTTTTAGCAGTCTTTCTTCATCACTATTCTCCACTGGGATCTTGGATTTCAGATGGCAACAGTTATGGAATGAGATTACCTGTTCCTTAGATTCAGCCATGCTGGAGTTTATGCAAAGGAGATCAATCATATTGTGGTATTTCCATGGGCACAACCTTCACAGGAGCAGTAAAGGCAGAGCTCCTTCTGAACTTTGCTGTGGGAAGAAACCCAGTGTCAAAGCCAGCCCAAGTAAATAAAGTCACATACAGACACCTGCTTCTTTGAATTTAGAGATGTATGAACAGAGTTAGTATCCTTGCCGTTTACTCTTCTCTGTGCCTCCAGCTGTAGAAAATTTTAATTTCACAAGATACCCTGGTATCAATTACACTGGATAGAAGGCCTACCCAGGCATGCATCACAGTCAATGAGATAAGAATCTGTCCCAACCTGTACTGCAGCACAACCAGCATTTATTTAGCTTTTCTCTTGAGCACTGACACTTGGCATTTCTTACCTTGAACAAAGCTATCCAGACTGATTGACTGTCTCCAGAAAAGCAGCAAATAGCTCCTGGTGATTTCTGTCATTACAGTCTGACTTAAGAACCCATCATCTCAGTTCTAGTTATGGATCAGGCACCTCTGTGCCCCAGGAAAGCTGTTTAGTTTTTTTTAGTTTCTTTGTCCTCACTTCCTCTCACTGTCAGGATCTGGAGAATGACCATGTGTTTAAGCTGCAGTTTCACAGAAACTGTCATAGAACAGCATCATTAGGCTGTACTTTTAACACAGCCTGAACCAATCCAAACTGCTGGCCAGAACAATCCTGCTCTGTCGTTGCCTCTGAGTCCCACACCCCTTCTTGGCACTAACAGAACTGACACTGAGAAAGTTATTAACTTTCTCACCAGATCTGAGAGCAAAGATGGCACTATGTGAGGACAATAAAGGTCAGAACTAGCAAATAGAAAGGTAAAGAGAAATGTGTGGCAAATTAGATCAACTTCAGTCATCACAGGAACATAGATTTCTGTAATTCTCAAATCTTACGAGTATCTGAATCATTTTTTCAAGCACAAGTATTAGATACAGTATAGAAAGTGTAAATGGCAGGCCAGAGCAAAGCCTCTGAAAGAGTTTTCACTATTCAAGCTAAACAGCGTCCATTGGGAAAGGACAAAATTAGACTCCTATTATGAACAGAAGAAGCTCTGTTATTGACTACAGCAGCCCTCACAGCCAGAAATGGATTAAGGCCCAGAAGCTGAAGTGAGGTGGCAGACAGACGAGATGGGTCCTCTAGTTGGCAGAGCACTAGAACAGAAGGAGTGCAGCTTGTCCACACAGCAAGTCAGAAGCAGAACTAGGTAGCTGCCCTTCCCTTTTTCTATATACTCTTTGACAATTTTAGCCATTCAGTCTAGTGCTTTCTAGGCTAAGCATCTGTTAGAGCTTATTTTGGCTCTACTTCAGGTCACAGTCTTGTTCTTGGGAAGGTATTTTGCCAAATGAAACAGAAACCTTTTGGCTCTGGCACTTGTGAGCAGATATTTAAAATATTGTTTTTGTCAAGGACAAGTTCGTTTGATGGGCTGCAAAAGAGCCAAATTCAACTTGATACATTATTACAATCCCTGGAAGCTCTGGTTTGTATTTGATTAAAGGGCAATGGAAACCAAAGATTTCATTTTAATAGAGCAGTCTTTGAGCCTTTGCAGAAGTTCTATCCCAAACCCAGAACTTGTGATGACACAAACTGGACATTGCTTAAAACACCATGTTCTCTTTGCATAGTATGTGTCCTGTAATTTTACTTCAGCAGACAAAACAAATGTGTTTAGCAACAGCTAAGATACATTAGAATTGGTACTGCTATGAACCCACAGTCAGAATTATGTCTTAGGAAAGGCTTGCTATTACACAGGAAACATAATTCTAGTTCCCAGGCTGAACAAAGATGATAAAGACTGAACACTACCTAACGTAAGCCATGCTAAATACTGGACTGTGCTCCAAGTCACTACGCAGGCTGTTGTATCTGCTTGAGTACCTCAGTTGCAACAAAATATCGAAATATTCTTCCCATGATATTGACATGCAACAGAACAGCATAGAGAGCTGCCGTGAGAAAGCAGACTGAAAAAAAGCATACAAAATTTTACAAGGAAAATTAATAAAAAGAGAACAACGAAGCATTCCAGCCTAAAAAAGGTTTCTGCAAAACTCTGGCTGGCCTGCAGTCTCATCCTCTTTGGAGAGTTCTGTTATAGGATTCACAGTCACGCAAGGCCAACAAGCACAACAAGGTGAAGTTTTGCTAACTTGCTGCAGCAAAACAGCAGCAGCTCTACAGTTCTTAACCAACAACTCAAACATTTCTGTGAGCCTTTATATATCCATAAAAAAGTACAAGGCTCCCACAGAAATGAGAAGTATGTTCCACACGTTACCTTTTTCCCCACAGCCCTCAGATTTACTGTAGATGGTGGCATGACTGATCATCTGACTACCATCTGTCCAACATCTGCTTTTTAAGGAAACCACCCTGCAAATATAATTAGCTGGCTCTAGGCTACCATTATTCATAATGAATACCCTGTTGTATACTGAAGCTATCACTAATGTTATTCCCTTGAACAGATTCAGCATACTGACTCAGAGCCTGAGATCTCTGATGGGGGTGCGTGACAGTGATGCTATATTTCCATCAGCTTTTAACACTCAAATATCCTAACAATCCTCCAAACTGTGAAAGTAGACCACAGTAGCTTGTCTTGAAAGCCAAAAAGAAAAGAAAAAAAAAAANCCTAAACCTAAAGCTAAACCAAACCCAGGAATTATTGCAAGACTTGCAACAAAATGATGTGCTTGGCATCATACTTCTGATGGCAAGACAGTAGCATGGCACCTTACACAAGAGAAAATTCAGGGCTCAGGACAGCTACAAAGAGAACTGCAGGTACTTCAGTCATTTTAACACCCAGAGCATGCTACAAGCTACATTTAGGATTTCCCTTCTGTGCCCTAAAGTCATAGGTAAGCTGAGCCAAACCACTGACTATTCCTGATTTCTATCTGAACTGTAAACCCTTTGGAGCTACATATCCTTCTGTGTCTGTTTAGCTCTATCTGAACAGAAATAATATTTTCATCTGTCAGAAATCCAGATCCCAGTCTCAAGAAAGCTACTGAAGCTTTAAGGTGCCATGACCCAAATTCTGCTTGCAAAGTGAGCTTCTTGAAAACTCCCTCTAGACTCATAAATATAGTTCTGTTTCCAATAACATGATTCTATTTAATGCCTTCTGCATTTAAACCCATAATCCTTTAATAACTTTGGGAATATTTGAAGATCTTAATAAAGAAAACACAACCCAAACAGAAAGCAGTTGAGCATCCCTGAAGTTGATTGTTTATATGAATAAGCCATAGGACAATAAAAGGCCAGACTGACCACAGTAATAACTCCCAATGCTGACTTGAAGAAATTAAAAGCAGACCAGGAAGCTTAATTCTAAATGTGTTTTCAATTGATCTTTGTTCCTGACTGTGTTTAACGGTTAGCTGTTTGAGAAACCCTCTGGGGTTCTGCTAGTTGATTTCAAACTGGGAAACAACATGCAGTACCACAGAGAGAGAGATACTTTTCTTTTCAAGAGAGTGAATTTAAACACTGCTTAAAGGTCACATTCTACTAGTCTCAGAAATGTACTACAGAAGAAATATGGAGAAGCATTTTTCACTCCCTCTATTTATCTGCTGTGCTTGTACATCTCCCAGGACAGCATATCCAAACTTCTAACAGACCAAAGTAATTGGCCCCATAATTGTCTTGCAAAGTAAGGCAGCATTATTATCCCTGTCCTACTCTGATGCAGAAAGACTTTAGGGTACATTCACATGGCCAGTATTTCACCTGTGCCCCTGGGTTTAGTGTTTCCTACAGACTGAATGTCTTTGAAAGACACATCAGCCAATAGAGGTCTCAGTGCAGGAACTGAGGTAAAATTTTACTTGGTTCCACTGGACACAATGTACATCTAACCTCTGTGACTTTGAGCACATCCAACACTCCAGACATTTGGTTTGCAGGAATGATGCTATGCTGCTCCCAAACTGACACTTTAGCTTTTGTTCTTCTGTTTCTAATCACTTACTCAATTCCTAAAAATAAAAATATTTCTTAAAGAACAAAGGAAAAAAGAAAGCAGAAACAAACAAGCAAAACCATTCCCCAAAAATCAGATCATTGAGATGAAACTTTATTTTAGCTATAAAAGCAAGAGATATTTGAAGCCTTGGGGACAGGTATACTCAGAATAAGATAAAATGCATTAATGAACTAGAATACTGTGATTAGAGTGTAGAAGCAAGAGCAGAAAAGCAAGCTGCTATCCCAGAATCCCTTTCATTCCCAAATACTGCAAGTTCAGCTACCCCACTGCTGGCCAGCACTATCACAAGCTGATGCCATCCTGTTTTCACAGGTCAGGGCTGCCTTCAGGTGGTTTGCATTAGGCAGGTAAATCAGATGCCTGTGTTATACACCTGGGCTCTGTAGGCTCTCTGTACAAACAATACTCAGAGTGCCTTAGGAGGGAAACTACGAGCACCTGTATCAGAATTCAGCAAGGTGACCGAATTGCCTTCTGGGGGTACTTCTCTTGTCAATCACCACAGAGAGAACACACAGAGCCCGGGCTTCTAACATGGGCACTCACCAAAGAGAAAGGACAGACTACAGAGATACTATCCATGTTCTGTCCCTTGGCCAGAAGTTATTGGAGAAGTATCACCTTTTTGGCTACCTAATTTTTGCAACAACAAATGAGGTACAAGAAAACTGAATAGGAAGACTGCAACGCCTACATATTCTTATCTTTTAAATCCATTGGGAGACTTCCTACTAGGAAGTCAAAGCAATTTCTTTTTCTCAGTAGATTTCTCCTACCATTCAAAAATCTTTTTGTTCAGAAATCAGTAAGGGATTTCCCTCTCATATTTGCCAGTCTGGGAGAAGACATAAAAATGCAAAAAGTTGTGACTTCCTCTGTTTCTAAGATAAAGTGTAATTCCTGAACCTGATCATTCTGTTAATGAACTCTGCAGAATATTCTAAGTTGTATACAGGCCAAGTGTAACATACTACCACATTTAAAAACAAGGCAATGTATATATATTTGGTTAAGAAAATGCCTAACAACAAAAGAATCTGGGAGATAAGTTTTACAGTATTTTCAGAAAAAGGCAGAATTCACTGTAAATTTCAGAGGGCAGAGAATGAAAAAGAAAGCTTTCTAGGCAGAGCTAGGTAAGGCAAGGTGACAGGGTGTGGTGAGGGATATCTCCCATAAATGTGCCATTGGCAGAAGGCAGCCTCGCTAGTAACTACAGAAACAAAAGACTGGGATGATATTTCAGTGATGGATCAGCTTGTTTTTTATTCCAATGCAAAAAAAAAGATATGCAAAGGGATGTCATTCAGAATAACAAATGGCAAATCCCAAATGTTTGAGAGAATTAGGACAGAAAATCTACAGAAAATCTAAAAACAACCATGGAAATTCTGAACTTCTCATGTCAAATTACACTGTAAAAGCTGTGAATCTGTAGCTGCAAATAGAAATTTGACTTTTCGAAATGGGCCTGGAAATCAAACCTGAACAGTCTAATTAACTGTGTTTATGTACTCCCCTCTCTGCCACAGTAACTTGAGTTGAGCAGCGCTATAAAGACCTGTGATTCAGCTGGAGTACTGGCCAGTTGGAATCAACTCTTTGTTTGTGCAGACCAGTCCAACCAGCCTGATGCGGTTCACTCGGCCAATGCAGTATCATGCTTTCTGATGCAGAAAGTCAAATTGGCAATCAGAAGATAGAAGGTGAATTCGCATGTCAGTGCTCATGGTATTTCAAATCTAGAAAGATTGGATAGGACAGCATTTAGCAAACACAAGATGAAATAAAATTTTGCTGCTGCACTTTAGATCTCAGCAGCAGGAACTCAGCTGAAGAACTATTTATTATAGGGAAACAGTATGGACACAATACTGTTCCCCTTCTGCTTAGGCTAGTTGAAGACTTCCTCCCTTTCCAAAGTGCACAGTCTCTGGGTCAGGAAATGCTCTCTTCAGCTTCCTCTCAAAGCTGTTTCCTCAAAGGGTAAGGTCTTTCCTGCCTTCCCTCAGTAAATTGTCTGTGCATATTCTACATATAAACCTATCCTCTACAGTATCATCAGTCATATTTTGTAGAGGTGGAAAACTGAGATCTAAAGGTTAAATTACTCCCCCAAAGTCAGTGGAACAGACAGGAGGATAATACTATTCTAGTTGTTATCAAACACTTCACATTGTAAGAGCTGAAGCACTACCCAAAGCATGTCTGACGTTTTTTTAGTTATATGGATGCCTTGCCTTAACATCGCCCAAATGCCAGTAACAGAAAAGCTTTGGGTCCTCAGGTCTCCCAGGCTCCTACACAGAAACTGTACCCTAGATTTTATTGCCACTGTGCCTTTCCAGCTCCCATTTCTATATGTAAATCATTATCTTCTTACCTTCTCCCTCATTGCCCTTATTCATCCAACACATCTGATGCAGCTGCCTCAAACTGGAAAAAACCTTCAGAGCTGTTCTGAAGGGACAGAAAACACTGTCAGACTCTGGTGATATAAAAATAATATAATTCTTGGAGTTCACAAAACAACAACATTTTTGCCATTCCATATCTTGGCAGGCCTCCCTCCACCATCAAAAGAAATATGTATTTTCCATTCTAGTTAATTCACTTCTGCATTCAGCTTTTGTCTCAAGACACCAAAGCAAATGTTTATGCTGAATGACACAGCAAACATTGCCAGTCTCAAAGGTCTTGTTTAACACTTTTGAGGATATATGCAGTTTTGGTCTGGGCTGAAATGTACAGAAAATGGTGATTTTGACCCATGCCATAAAGGACACCAAGGAAAAGGATATGCTTACTTATAAGAGAGGTAAAGCTGTAAAGTGATAAGTGTATAAGAACAAGGGACTGGAAAAAGAGATTATCTTCCCAACAAATAGCACACTGACACATCAGCTGTTAGAAGTGTTAGAAATTTTTAACATTTGAAATCTGCCTGCCCAAGAACTTTCACACTTGTCTGCTATCAGTGGCATTACACTTAATTTTATTTGGATGTCAAGTATTCAAGGACACAGCTCTTCTCTGTTACAAATGCTATTAAGTCAAACACAGTAGCAGCAAGTTACCAGACAAAGGAACACTGTGTTTAAGGCTGCCTGCCAAAGATTACTTATTCAAGTTGATTACATGGAAAGGACGGTAGTGCTGCCTCACTTCTACCCCATACACCCTGGAGAAGAAAAGAAGCCAAGAGTCACAGCTAGGTTTTCTTCAGTTCTCCCTGCATGGGGTAGGCAGGAAGAATATCATATAAAGACACAAGGTTTGATCTTGCAGAGTAGTGCACCTAACTGCTTTGCTAGGTCAGTGCAAGCACATTCTATCTTAGTTTTAAGTACAAGTAATATATAAAATGCCTCTCATTCGAAAGCTGACTGTCTGTGATTTGAGTCAAAAGCAGAAAATAGTCATTATTATAGATCATCAAGAAGCAGAAATGTCTTGAGAGATTGGGGAATTCATGCTCTTATCAAATACCCAAAACACCTTTCATTTCCATATATTTCAGTAAAATTTGGGATTATACTGTCATATTATCACGTTTTAAGATTGCACTTCTTAACATCCATAAGTAAATCTCTCCATGACATTCTTATGGGAAATTAAGGTAGGATTTTATTAATTATGAGGAATTAAGGTAGAATTACAGTAAAATGAACAAATTCTACCTCATTGATTCAACCTTAATGCTACTAACTCAAGAAATAAACTGCTATGTGAAATACACGTAATAAACACTGGTGGGAAATGCACAAATGGTGGGTATGCACAAATTCCCACTTATGAGACTCACTTCAAAGCCGCCGGAGTGAAGTCAGCAATTAATTAGCACTGAGTGGTTACCAGGCTGCGGTGTGTGCTGGCGGCTCTCACTCCGCTGCTGTCGGAGCAGCCCGGAGTCGCAGCGCCAGCCATAGCCCGGCGGGCGGAGTGCGCTCTCTGCCGGGCAGCGCCGCGCATCCCCCGGGAGCGGGGAGCCAGCGCCGGCTCTCACAGCCCACGGGGAAGGGCTTTTCCTCTGCAGCACCTGCGGTAAGATCTGTCGGTGTCTGCACCCTAAAACACACTGAGGCAGCACCTTCGGTAAGATCTATCGGTGTCTGCACCCTCAAATACACTGGTGTGTTTATATAGAATAGCAGGACTAGCATTTTCAGCCAGGTAACACACCTAGGAAAATAGGGTGAGCTCATGACTGTACAAACTAGGGGAGAGGCATGGTATGAGACAACAGAAGACTTTCAGAATATCACAGAATCATAGACACATTTACGTTGGAAAAGACCTCTAAGAGGATCAACTTCAAGCTGTTAACCTCTCACAATCAAGTCTACCACTAAGCCATTTCCCCTACACATGCTACTTCCCTGTTCCAATGTTTGACAACCCTTTCAGTGAGTAAATTTTTCCTAATATCCAATCTAAGCCTGGTGCACCTTGAGGTTATTTCCACTTTTGGAATAAAAGCAGTTAGCCATGCATCCCACCAGTATGCAGTGATTTACAAAAATTACAACAAAAAAAGGACACCACCAACCCCACCTTCTCTTCTCGAAGAGCCTGTTCCAAGTTATTACTGATACATTCCCACTGAAGCCTGAGGGGTTATGGTACTGCAACAACAAAAATCTGCCTTAAAAATCAAAATGCCTTTTACTGTGGTTTTTTAATGCAGTTCACCCATCTTTTTTTGACAGATCTCTCACTGGTCATTGGAAGCAGTGGAACTCCACATACAAGAACTAAATAAAAGCAGCTAAATATAAAGGTTTTGGGACATAGTTCAACAATTTAAAAATTTCAACATTTCTCCGAGCCAAACATTTGTACCGTTTGGGGTTTGCCTGGGGTTTAGGATACTTTCTTTATTTCCACAGCCATTCTTTATTGTGTCTGTGTTTCCATTTTCCCTTCCTCAATGAATGTAAAACTCTGGCCATAGAAGTATCTGTTGCCCTACACATGCCAGCCTGTGGGCATTGCTCTCTGTTAGTTTTCACTGCAAGTTTTATTGTGTACTTTAACTTGGATCTCTATATTTCCATATAGTGACTAAAAAGCACCAGGCAGCCCCCAGTGTGCTATTTTTGATCAACTATTTTTGTTAACTTCCATTGCCACTCTAACTTTAGCAAAGGTATATTCTTTTATCAATGCAGTATGCAATTAACACTATGCCTCGTTATTTTTAGGTGGTATTTGGATTTTCACTCTGAGCATTACCTCAGTAGTCCTATGTGTCAGTGTTTATTTCTCTGATAATTAAGGCCCCATAAAACATGACACAAAAGCAGGGAAGGGCTTGAATCCTTTTTGCTGAAATGATGAAGCTGAGTCAGCTGATGCATTGTGCTGGGAGCTGGTGGCTGGCAATGGCTGTCTTTCATCTACTGGCAATCCCAAATGCACAAGTATCTAAGATGTTCAGTGAAAACTAAATAAGGGAATTATTCTCTTTTTTTAATAGGAAAAAAACCAAAACAACCCCACAAACAAACAAAGAAACCCCTCTCAACCCAAAACCTGACACCATTGCTCATGACTACACCATATAAAAGTCCTGGACAGAAGGCAGAACAAATGGAGCCTTGCATGGTTTAACTCAGGCAGTAGCCAAGCAGTGCACAGCCGCTCACTCACAGCTCCACCAGTGGGATCAGGGAGAGAATCAGAAGGGGAAAAGCTGGAAAACTCATGGGTTGACACAGTTTAATAGGGAAAGCAAAAGCCACACACAAGCAAAACAAAACAAGGAATTAATCACTGCTTCCCATGAACAAGCAGGACTCCGCCATGTCCAGGAGAACAGGACCTCATCATCTGCAACCATTACTTGAGAAAGCAAAAAAGCATCACTCCCAACATCCCCCCCTTCTTCCCCCATTTTATATACTGAGCATGATGTCATATGGTCTGGAATATCCCTTTGGTCAGTTTGGGTCACCTGACTGCGTCTTCTTCCAAATTTATAGATAGAATGTACAATGGGAAACCTTTTTTATAATAAAGGAATAAAAATATCAGATTCAGTTGCATGAAACTAACCAGATAAAACTACATCCTGAAATGATGAATTAAATAAATTCTAGGTTCTAGATTTTTTAAAAAATAGATTCTAGATTTTAGTTTACCCATAATGCAATGTAACAAATATCCCCTAGAGCAAGAGATGATGTTAATTCCAGTAATACAAGCAAGATAAGAAAAGGGCTTCTGATGAAGAAAGTACACATAATCAGTGAAAATGACATGACAGCAAATGCAATAATAATGACGCAGTCACAATCAAGGACTATAAAGAGAAATCATACAAGAGCAGAGCTTGGAGATAATTTTATTCACCACTGAAATCAGGTGCAGGGAAACTTAGAAAGGGAAACTGCAAAATCAGAAGGCCCTGAGTTACCATGCTGATCCATGTACACATGAGAATGTGGTTTTTGTGTTCCTCTAGGCAGACAGATTCTACTGCAGTGGGGTAGTATCTGAACATCATATCAGTAGATGGATGTCAAGTTTTCATCAGTAGACACCACTGATAAGTGTATCTAACCTCCTCTAGAAGTAAACTGATACTTCGTGAAACAATATTAATTATAAAGGTCTTCATTTTTCAGCAGTCATTTAGCAAGGAAAAAACAGTTTTGTAGCTTGGACACATCTGGTCCAAGCATGATCACATGATTGATTTTCTTATCATCAGATTTATACAGTCTTTGTATTAAGAGGGCTTTGTATGAACCAACCACTGATCTTTGACTTTTGATACACAGGCTATCCATCTTCACTCACTGCATACACCCTGTGCAGCAACTTGACATCAACATATTAAAAGAAGGTTACCACAGTTGCCAGATTTGAAGCACAACTGCGGCTCCATATGAAGGTGCCAAATTTTTAAGGTGAAAACATAAAAGTATAATGGGCTCTTATAGAACCTTGCTTGCTCCACATGACTCTGCAGCTGATTATGTCAAATTAAGCACCAAGCCCATTTGATGCAAACAAGAATGAGATCAAACAACTACTCTCTAACAAAAATACCTCACACATTAGACTTCTCAATGACACATCAAAGCTCTGGAAACAGAAACGTTTTAAATCTTTATGCAATTTGACCCAGCCACGCCTACAAGAAATGAAGGCTGCACGGAGAAAGCCTAAGAATAGATCTAGTTTTAACTGGTACACAGACCTGGAAGTGCTTTCATGAAGAGATAAAATCTGATGCTCCCATGAATTAGCTCTCCTTTGTAGTTTTGAAAGGTGTTCCCCACTTATGTAAGAGAAGGAAACTGCTTTCACATAGGCAGAATGTGTGATCCTTTTATTGAGGCACTTCTTTTATGCTCAGGAGCCTTCTTCAATGACATAGTTGAAACTGCTCATTAACTGATGACGTTCAGGCCTCAACTAATGAAGCAGAGAAAACTCCAAAAGCCATCCATCATGACAAAATGGTTAACAAAGAGAAAACAAAGTTCTGAAAGAATCCAATCCTCTTAGCAGCTCTTGAAAGCATACGTTTCATTTCATAGAATCCCCTCAGGTGGAAGGGACCCACAGGTCCAGCTCCTGGCCCTGCACAAGACCATCCCCCAGAGTCACACCATGTGCCTGAGAGCATTGTTCAAACACTTTTTGAACTCTGTCAGGCTGGTGCTGTGACCACTTCCCTGGGGAGCCTGTTCCAGCGCCCAACCACCCTCTGGGTGAAGAGCTTTTTTCTCATACCCAAAGTAAATCTCCCTGACACATCTTCAGGCCATTGCCTTGGCTCCAGTCAGTGTCACCACAGAGAGTAGTGCCTCCCTCCCCTCCGCCTCCCCTCACGAGGCACCTGCGGACTGCGATGGTTTCCCTCCCTCAGCGATGCCTGCCCCGCCCGCACAACTTCGCTGCTCGGGAGCGAACTCACGGGGCACTACGGCTACCAAGCGTCATCCAGTGAGTGAAGTTGTTGGGTGGTCACTAAACCTTGGGTAGAGGTAACCAGCATTTGCTCTCTACATACACTCATTCCTCTATTGAGGCAATAAAGACCAGGCGAACAGGACTAGCAGCACTTGCCTGCCTCACAGGGCCAAGACCCCAAGGGCTGTATGGCCCCGCACACGGCACTACTGGAGCACCTTTTTGCCGCTGCACCACCGCAGAGCCGTGAGGCAGCACCGGCCCCGATGCCCTCACGACGCGCTGAGCCGCGGGACCGCGGCCCTGCC
>VZTZ01012601.1:715889-781098 GCA_013400955.1 Drymodes brunneopygia
CCGTTGCCGGCGGTCTGTGTCCGTGCTGCCCCCCGGGCTAAGCACCCTGTAACCGGCTGTCCCGGCACTCTCCCGTTTCTCAGGTGGCTGTGGATATGGAGTTTGCCAAAAACATGTATGAGTTGCACAAGAAGGTGTCTCCTAGCGAGATCATCTTGGGTTGGTAAGTTCTCCTTCTGCAAGAACATGCACGTAGTTGTGTTGATTCCTTAAACTACTTAAAATACATAAATCACTTTGTCACAGATGGAGAAACAGAAGCAGTAATGCCTGTGATAGTCAGATCTTGCAACTCTTTATACACAGTCAGTTGTGAAGGTCCTGTGGCTCATAAAAGCAAGAGACAATATTGGAGACCTACAGGATTTTTTATGTCTAGCAAGGTATCACGGAGGAGTGATGTGTTGGAGAATGTGTGCTCAGCTTTGTTAGAAGAACTTACTACCTGTAATACAACCTGTACCATGGAAGTTAACTGGTTAGAAAGAAGGGAGAATACAAAGGAGGCTTTTCAAGTACCAAAGGCATCAGGAGGAATCACTGATACCAGCTTGGGGACTTAGTTCTGTGCTGGAGGTACATGTGTGTGGGATGTGAAGCAAGATCAGTACAGTGTTATGGGAACAGAGTCTGTGTCTGAGTGTATGGCACAGTGTGTTTATCACTCTTTTCGTGCCTCTCTGATCCTACAAAAGCGCTTAATTTTCTTCCTGTGGAGTAAGCTTCTTCAACAGCCTCCTAATGGCACTGCAGAGTGCAGTTCCAGTGGCAGGAGTTTCCCTGAGGATGTGAGATGCTAATTGTAGAGCAGTTAAAGGAGCTAGATTAACGAGTTAGACCTCCTGCAGAAGGATGTGTGACCTGTGAAAGACAAAACTGGTCCAAGTTTCTTTGGTATGCTTTGACTTACATAGATGGAAAAAGCTGGTCTAGAACACATTGACAGATAACTGAATATTGGGTGTCTGAGGTCAATTTACTGATGTTTTATGGCTGGTCCTACAATACTGGCCCTGTGCATGGGTGTGCTCAGCCTGTGATTCCTACAGTTTTAGGGACAAGTGACCATAAACTGAAAAATCCTTAGTTAAGACACTTATGTTTAGTATGCTGCTACAGCTCGGTGTTTGGAAATCGGTGTTTTAGCATACAAACCTGTTAAATACCAACAATACAAAACACTGGGCACTTGAATGTTGGAAGAATGGCTCTTCAGCTTGTGTTCTTTTGAAGGTATGCAACAGGTCATGACATCACGGAGCACTCAGTGCTGATCCATGAGTATTACAGCCGGGAAGCACACAATCCAATCCATCTCACTGTGGACACAAGTCTCCAGAATTCACGCATGAGCATTAAAGCCTATGTCAGGTACTCTGGGCAGCTTCATTTCTGGGAGGGGAGTGATCTGAATTACTGAGAGATGCCCCATCAGGGTAACAGGAAATGTAATTTTTTGGACAATATTGTGCAGTAGTTAAACATGGAGAGCCAGGGATCATGGCTTACTTCTCATTGGAAAGTCTTGACCATTGTATGTAGGCTGAAAGACTTCATTAACTGGAACCTCATTGGGGTGGGGAATTGTGACTTAATTAACAATTTTCAGAACATCTTTGGGACATTGCACAGGGTTCACACAGCTAGCAGAAATGTCACTAACTTCCATCACACTGACTGAATGGTGGCCTGTAGCCATAGGGCTTTTTTGCTCAGCAGTGCATTTATACAAGTCATAGGATTAGTGTGGTTAAAACAATTCAAACAGCATCTTCTTGATGGGTCTTTCTTCCCCTTAACTCCATTGTTCTTGTAAATTAACAATGGAGATTAAATATTGACAAATTAAACTCTTCCACCTCACTGAATTCTTCCCTGTATTGTCTGAAGAACTGTGTTCTGTAAAGAAAAAACCCTTTTTTTTGTGGAGAAAGTACTGCTTCTTGACTGTGCATCTTTGAAATGGGAGCTGTTCCATGACATTTTATTCAAAGTGTAAATAGACTTTGAGGACTTTGAATAATAGATCTAATAAAGGTGTTGAGGGTGCTTTGTACTTGATTTTTGTCTTATTGCTTGTTCCTTCAGTCATTTCTTAAAGCATGAAGTGTTTCAGGATAGAAGAGCACCTGCTCCAAAAGCAAGAAGGAACTTTGGCTAAGATGATAGTACTTAGTTCTTCATGCATTCATGCTGACAAGCCAGCTAGGAGTATTCTTGGATGAAAAAGAGCAACTAATAGCATGCCAGAACTGATTTCCTGTCCTCAGTTATCCTTGGTCTTAAAATTGCTGATTTTGGTGAGAATGAGTAACCTACTGATGTTCATGCTTTAGTGCTAACAGAGATCATTGAGATGGAAATCTTTTTTCCTCCCCTATATATGTCCATGTTGAAAACGTTTTGTTGTTCTTTTTTTTTTTTTCTAGTGCCCCAATGGGAGTCCCTGGTAAAACTATGGGCGTGATGTTCACACCCCTAACAGTGAAATATGTTTATTATGATACAGAGCGGATAGGAGGTGAATGCTTTCTTCCTATTTTGGCTATAATCATTGTTATGACAATGTTCAATTGCTTCTTTTACCCTGGTAAAACTGCTGTTCTGGGAATTTTACTGGTAATCAGACTGTCTTGCTGAAGCTGTCCTAAAAAAATCTTCAAAGATTTAAACTGGTTTCTGTGGCAGTCAGTTTTTTTCACTGATCCTCTTTCTGATTTCAGTGGATCTTATAATGAAGACCTGCTTTAGCCCCAATCGAGTGATTGGCTTGTCCAGTGACTTACAGCAGGTGGGGTCAGCCTCAGCCAGGATCCAGGACACCCTGACCATGGTGCTGCAGTACGCCGAGGATGTGCTGGTAAGGCCGCCTTTATGTCAGCCAGAAAGAAAGTTTGATGTTAACTTGTGCATCTTGGTGTTCTCTCTATTATTTCTCTTTCTGGGCCATAAACTTTGAGTTCCACTCTTGCTGAAGTGTGTGTTTCTTATGCTTAGTCTGGCAAAGTGGCTGCTGACAACACTGTGGGGCGCTTCCTGATGGATCTTATTAACCAGGTGCCAAAGATTTCACCAGAGGACTTTGAGACCATGTTGAACAGCAATATCAATGTAAGATCATAATTATTTTTTTGTGTCTTCCTAGCAATTTTGAAAATTTGTCATACGGACACAAATTTGTGCTCTGTTTTTTCATATAAACATGCTAATAGCAAACATAGCCTTTTATTGTCAGTATTTTGGTGTTTTAAGGGCTGAGGTTGGATAAAGAAGCTTAGCATAATCTTACAAGCAACTGCAGATAAAAGTATTAGTTTTTAGGGACTTAATAATGTTGCAAGTCATCTGAAAACCAGTACCAATTCTTCTTTCATATTGATTGGATAATATGACTTACCAAACTTAAATAATTTTTATTTCAGCAATAACTGGTGACTTGCCAGATTCTTTTGCCTGAGCTGAAGTTCTGTCTCTTTGCATAACACGTAGAAGGTTTTAGCATGCTACCTGATTTCTGTAAGAGATTTTTAGAAAACTTAAGTTTCTGAATGTGTTGTTCACCCACAGTCTGTAAGACCAGAACTAATTTTTAATTTTGTTTATACCCTTTGACTTGTCTGGTTAACATGGGTGAACTCAGGAGTTAAAATTTCACAAGCAGTGTTTCATGTTCCAGGAATACCAAAAGCTTCCTGCAAGGGAAGCATTCCTCAGGATAGGACTTTCAGGACTAACAATATTTCTTGTAGCTGATTGTAAGATGTTTTACAGATGTTAAAAATTCAGCTCTCTAATAGGCTATGATTTATTAATATTTCTGATGACTGGTTTTTTCCTCTCCCTTTCAGGACCTACTGATGGTAACCTACTTGGCAAATCTCACACAGTCACAGATTGCTCTCAACGAAAAACTTCTGAGTTTATAAAGAAACTTTTGCCACCCTATACTTTAAGGAGCCCGAAGAATGAGCAGATACACTTTTCTGTGGTGTTAGAAATTTCCTTGGACTGTAATTTAAATACCTACATGACTTGGTTTACATCGTTACTTCCATTGCTCTGAAAAATCCCTAACATGTTTTAGGAAATGAATGGGAACAGCTGCAGTTTAGTTGAGCCTGGTATTTTAAAATGGAATATGAGAATATTTTGTCTCCTTGGTTTATCTACTTGTATAACAAAATACAGCTTTATTGTAAGAATGTATTTGGAATAAAAGTTCCATTGCAGTGGCAACAACGGCTTCTGTCCAGAAAAAGACTTTCTCGTTTATTGTGTAATGAATCCACCTCTGAAAAAGGGTGGGGGGATACCATGGCATCAGAAAAAAAAGAGTGGATGCAAATCAACTCCAGTTTTGCAGACTTCCTTGCAGGTTTTTTTCCAACTGTTAAAGCACACTGAAAGTGGGGGTTTGTGTTGCATGTAATATGCTTACCATGAAGGACTGCGGAATGGTCTCTGGTTTATTGGTGGTGCTCTGTATATCCCTTCAGCAGGGTACTGACAGACTATGAGACAGTAAACTCAGTTTATGGTATCACTTCTATGCATCTAATTATTTCCTGATTCTTTGGGAAAGGAAGTCAAGGTCAATAGCATTAGCCTCTCATAAAGGGGGAGTTCAGAGAATTAAATCCAGCAACTTGAGTTCATGGTAAAAGGGTTTGAAAAGCATTTGCAGCTGAACAAGTCTGGCTACTGGATTTCCATCTTTGCCAAAGAAGAAAAGGACAGCAAAATCCATGCGATATGAGGTTAAAAGTTAAGTGTTACCAAATAGGAATTTTCTGTTTCATAACCCTCTACTACTGCTAAAATTATGTGAAGAGAAACCCCATTTTCTCCCCAACACGTTTCATGTTAACTGAGTTCAGCTGAAAGAAAGTCAGTACAAATACCAGCTGTAACTTTGCACAGTCTTTGCCAATAACATTACCTTTAGAAGGCTGTCCTACAGTTCAGCTGTACTAAGGGGGTACTCTGCTTTAATAAAGCATCCCTCTTCTGCAAGAAAACTGTTCCCACCTTACTGATGGCTGTATCTGTTTTGGTGAATGAATTTGAAATTGGAGTATGCAAAAAGAGTGTTCTCCAAAATAATCCTGCTAATTTGCCAGATCAATCCAAGAATAAAACAGATTACAAATCTATAGATCCTGTATTGGTTGTTCCAATCTAGAGAGTTCCCCCAGGGACTCTGCTAAATTCTAAGTTCTAATTGCAAGGTCAATGTACATGAAAACTGAAAGTCCAGCAAAAATCCTCATCTCATTGAAAATGTTATTTGTGAGCATTAAATAAGTTTTAGAACTCAACTAATTTTTTCTTAGTCTGAGCAAAAAGGTTTTGCTTTCCTTTCTCTTCTTTAAACTTAATATTCTTAGATTCAGCCATTTAATGTTTCAAAATTTTAAGATCAAGGTATTTTTTGAAGCAAGTTTTGATATAAATGGAGGAAAAGAGAAAACAGCAAAGGTGGATAAGTCTCAATTACTACAAAGAAGTTGCAGGGGAGAAAGCATAATATTCTTTCCCTGATCTCTCCTCTGCAGGAAACTCTTTGCCCTTCCCTGTCAGGAAAAGTGAGAAAACATAAAAAGAAAGCTATTCAGCTTTTAGAGTATTAAAAATCTGTGTTGTTTTATAAGCTGGTGTGTACAAAATGCAAAGTTCCAAGAAGAACAATTTGTGATCATTGTGGAATTTGCCAGTCCTTGCAAATACCTGAACACTAACAAAGATACGTGATAAGGGACTGAGGTTATGTCTTCCTAGGCAGAAAGGTTTACTGCAAAGCAAGGTGTCTGAAGTGACTGAAGTCCATGAATTGAGGCCTTTGCAAGACAGGACATTGCCAGATGCTTGGAAGTGGAGTAGGGAAAAAGTTTCCTTCTCAAAAACCATGTCTGATCTCATTCATTCTGTCATTGTGAATGGACACATGGTGATCCTTACTTTGACTTTGGAGTTTTGAATGTCTGATTTCAAATTTCAGTGACCACTCTTATGAAGGACAATGCTGCAAACACAAGTGTAATGCATCATTTTGCTTAATAGTAAAGCCTGGGCTGTGCTATTANGACTGCACCCCCGGCGGGGGCTGCCCTGGCGCTGCGGAGCGGGGCCGAGGTCAGGTGGCCTCGGGAGCAGTAGGGACCGGGACACCGGGATACTTGCCTCCGCCCGCAGCTCCACCTCGCTGGGGGATTCGCCGGGCCAGCCCGCGGCTGGGGGCTGAGGGAGCGGGAGGAGCCTGGGGCGATGCGTGCCTGCCCCGAGCGGAGCGGGCAGCGCCGGGCGGGGCCCTTAAAGCCGGCGGGGGCGCGGGGGGGGTCGGGCGGTGACCCCTCCCGGTGCCCCCTCGGGTGCGGTCCGGCAGAGCTGCCGCAGCCGCATCGGGGAGACTTCTCCGTGTTTACCGGCGGAGCCCCCGCCCAGCACACGGAGCGCGGCGCGCCCACTGATGTTTCACCGCGGGCCGGTGCCGCAGCTGACTCACACCCGCCCCGTGCCCGTCCGGGGACAGCGGGGGGAAACTGCCGTGTGACGGGAAAAGCTGTTGTTGTTTTGGTTATAAAAGGGCGGTCAGAGCCGCTGTTCAACTTGAGGATGCTTGTGCCAAATTTAAAGACCATTTTCCCCCCGTCATTAAATGTTTCATAACCTGGCTAATGGTCTTGAATCTCCCTGCCAACTGGTTGGCAACATGCGGGATGGGGTGATCTCTACTCCCCAAGTCCCTCTGTTAAAAATGGAACTAAAATAAACAGTTACTGTCAGGAAAATGAAGTTTGCTCCACAAATGAAGTAAGGCTGAGGAATTACACCTGTTCTTATCAAATTATCATTTTACGTGGGATAGCTAGGGTACTGCTCTTCTCCCAGGAACTACATCTGTGAGCAGAGTAGTGCAGGATGATGGATACAGGTGCTTGGTAAAGGGCTCAGCTCCTTCCTGCTGGCACCTCAAAGTGCATCGTGTATTTCAGAGCTTTCTGCAGGTTTGAGCCTCTAACCATGCCTAAATATCTGTCTGACCGTAAATAAGAATGATAGTTAATTATGAAGTTGAAGATGCTCCCCTTCTGGATTCTCATTGCTATGGTCAGATGTGGGAGAGAAAAAGAGGAAAAGTTTTGTGGGTTAATAGCAGATTATTCAAGTGATTTAACAGGTAATTAGCAAGCAAAGACCTACTACAAACTCAAATATAGTGCTTCACAGTGGAAATATCTCTTTTTCTTCACCAGAATGTCATACCCAGGTTATCCCCCTTCTGATGGCTACCCTGCTTTCCCAGGTTATCCTGTAAGTATGACTCTTGAATGTGTCATATTCCTAATGCTTTTATATTCTGTGAATGCCCCTTCTTACTGTGTTCCATGTGTCTGTAAATAGTAGCTGTCAGTTTATGTACCCTGTTCTCTAGTGATTATGGTCTTTGTTTTCATCTGTGTATCTCTCAGGATGACTTTATAGCTGTCACACAAGAATTCCAAGAAGGAAGCTTAGTTTTTTTAATGATGCCCATTGTTCCAGAAAGGTCTTTGATTCTTTGGTCTCATTTTATTTTATCTTTTTCTTGGGAGTTTGGTTTTTTAAATACAGCTGTCTTATCTCAACAAATCTTTTTCTTTTTTCTTTCCTTTTTTTTAAAGTTTCTGCTGTTAATAGGAGGCCCTTTACATGTAGGGTTAGAGGTAATCTCTGAACCAATCTGTACCAAATACTCACATTGCTATATCCCAGAATTTACAGAGATGCTGAACAAGCTTCAGTGGTCACAGCCGTCAGGAAGAGCTTGGAACACTTCACTCAAGTAGCCCAGTTTTCATATGACACCAAGTAAATATTTTTCTTAGGGTAGAGGACACTGAATCTTAACTACCCTATCCACAGGACTATTCTACCTTCAGCTCACAACTGAATGGACTAAAAATTTGAAGGAAACTTAATGGAAGGCTGAAATGTATCAGGTATGGCTGATACTGCAGTCTTTTTTATATGCCTGCATCATTTTCAAAGCTAGATTAATCTCTGTGCTTTTATGGCACTGATCATGGCACTCATGGCACTTTCATGGTACTTGTCATACTGTAATTGTGGAATTTTACCAGTGTATTATGTAATACAGAACCAGACTTAATCATGGATCTCAGCCTGAATGGCTGTAAGATACTGAAAAGCTATAAATACATGCAAGATATAAATATATAGATATAAATACATGCAATAAATTCTCTCATGATTTTGCTTTATAATCTACCCTTACTTCTTCTGAAACACTAGTCAGTCAAACTAAAGACAAACATGTTAGAAACAAGACCATTAACTCCAGGTTTTCTTTCCTCCCCTCAAGGTTCTGCTGAACCCTCATGATTTTATCTGTAGTTTATTTTTAACTATATCTGAAAGTATCTTCTTTTCTTAGCTAGCATCTAAAAATAGCCTGCTTCAATGATTTCCTTTAAAAGACCTTTTAGACTTGCTATCAATGATTTCCTAGTCTCATTGATGATGCCCAATGTGATAACCAATTCCAAAAGTGTATGTGAAATCATTTTTTCTGCAGGACTGCTAGTTATCTCAGCAGGGCTTTTGAGGATCCTAATTTTGTATTTATGAATCTAAATTCCAATAAAATCTTGTTGTTGAGTTTGGCAGAGAAATGTTAGACTGTACCTTTGGGGAAAAGAATATTATATAGCCTGGGCACAGGCATTTGGGGGTAGAAATCTTGGGGCAGCCTAACCCAAGGAGAACATTTGAGCTAGGCTTTATTTCTGTTTTCTGGGGTCAAGAATGAATGTGTACTGTATGTAATGTGTGACCCATATTTCAAGGGCTAGTCAGTAAAGATGATTCCCAGCACGTGAGTAATGGGTCCATCTACTACGCTTCATTATGAGGCTGATTTTGAATACCTGATTTCTAAGATCATGTATAAAGACTTTTACCTTACAGAGCTTTCCCTTAGAGATCCAGATCATTCAAGTAAATATTTCTAGTATATCTTAATGTTAATAGCAGCCTTTGTGGTATGGCTGGTAAATCATACATGTAGCAAAACAAATATATAGGAGTGGGACTTGTTCTTTTAAATAAAAACCTGTAATAGATGTTGAGTCTGATTCATTGATCCAGATGTAGTCATTGAATATCCATGCTTTATAACCTGGATTCCAAAGGAAATGGGAAAAAACCCCCAAGAAGTTCTTACCCTGTAACATTTGAAAATACTGTTTGTGCAAGAGACACAGAAGTTTCAAAGCTACCACGTTCTTAAAAGTCATGTAACAGGGTGAGCTCCTAATGCTTCACAGCTGAGCTCACCTCTTCCTTGTGTGGGGTAGAAAGAGCAGCTTTCCAGTAAAGGACCAGTTGTCCCAGTGGCTGACAGGTCGAGTGTGGCTCAGCACTGCACACCCTCAGGGAGGAAGGCTCATGACACACGAGGCTTTAGCAGGAGCACCTCTGCAATACTGTGTCTGGCTGTGGCCTTCCATGGACATGGACATGGGACAGATATGGACAAAGAGGAGCAGGTCTGGGGAAGGCAGCTTGCCTGGAGAAGATCAGGCTAAGCACAGATCTGTTCAGTCTTCTGCTGGGTGAGAAGGAGCAATAGAGACATTGGAGCCAACTCTTGTCAGAGGTACACAGTGAAAGGGCAGCCAGCAAATACAGGTTGCAATTGCAGTTTGGTTTGAGGAAAACATTTTTCATTCTAAGAGTAGTCAAACACTGGAACAGGGGCCCAGAGAAGCTGTGAATTTGCCATTCCTTGTATATACTGAAAACTTGACTATCAGGCCTTGCATGACCTCACCCAACTCCAAAGCTTGCCCTGCTTTGAGGGTGGATGGGATCACAGGCCATCCAGAGGTGACTTCTGACCTGCAGCACTCTCTGATTCTGTGTCAACATAGGAGATGCATCAGAAAACCCAACCAGAAGGACCCCATCCAAGCTTGAGGAATTCTGCTGCTGCTGCTTCAAGTCCTACATCCAACTGGATAATTCACGCTGTTATTATACACGTGGTCATTTTGGCAGCTTGCGAGTTTTTACTCTAATGTGCTGTTATCACGCATACAGACATCCCATTTTTGTGTTTCAGCCGACAGGACAGGAGTCTGTCTATCCACCAGCTGGTCAGTACACCTATCCCACTGTTCCTGGAGGATTCCCTCCATCAGGAGGAGGGGCCTATCCTGCAGCACCACCGAATGCTGGGTTTCCAGGGGCAGGAGGATATCCTGCCCCAGGGGGCTACCCTGCTTCAGGGGGCTTCCCTGGAGCTCCCCAGGCTGGAGGAATGCCACCTTATCCTGGAGGTAAGATCCTTTGTTAGAGTACCAGTCAGGAGTGATTTCCAGTGTAACCATTCCTGGGGCTTGTTAGAAGCAGTAAAGAAAAGCAGCTTTGTTCAGTGATCAGTTCAGGCAGCAGCACACAGGCAGGCAGCCAGGTTGCCATCCTGCAGTAAATACCTGCATGCTGATGGCAGAGCCTTGGTGGTTCTGGGTCACTGCACAGACATGGAGAAACTGGTCTCTTATATAGCTGTGGCTCCTGTTGTGTCAAGAAGCCAAGTACAAAATACTAAGTGTACTAAAGTCTGGATTTTTTTCCCCTGGCTCCTCTAGGCCCTGGCTTTCCTGTGCCTCCCACTGGCCCTGGCTTTGGTGGCTATCCACAGCAGCCTCCTGCCCAGAGCTATGCTGGAGGTGGACCAGCACAAATTCCAGGTATGTAATATATAAGAAACTTCAAGATTACACCAAGAGACCCCATGAGAGGTAGTAACAAATTAGGGCCTTACCTTTGTTACTTGTAGCTGTTGAGGTTTGTATGCTGTGCACCTCCTGCCACTTTCTTGACCAGGCCNTATCCCCCTTCTGATGGCTACCCTGCTTTCCCAGGTTATCCTGTAAGTATGACTCTTGAATGTGTCATATTCCTAATGCTTTTATATTCTGTGAATGCCCCTTCTTACTGTGTTCCATGTGTCTGTAAATAGTAGCTGTCAGTTTATGTACCCTGTTCTCTAGTGATTATGGTCTTTGTTTTCATCTGTGTATCTCTCAGGATGACTTTATAGCTGTCACACAAGAATTCCAAGAAGGAAGCTTAGTTTTTTTAATGATGCCCATTGTTCCAGAAAGGTCTTTGATTCTTTGGTCTCATTTTATTTTATCTTTTTCTTGGGAGTTTGGTTTTTTAAATACAGCTGTCTTATCTCAACAAATCTTTTTCTTTTTTCTTTCCTTTTTTTTAAAGTTTCTGCTGTTAATAGGAGGCCCTTTACATGTAGGGTTAGAGGTAATCTCTGAACCAATCTGTACCAAATACTCACATTGCTATATCCCAGAATTTACAGAGATGCTGAACAAGCTTCAGTGGTCACAGCCGTCAGGAAGAGCTTGGAACACTTCACTCAAGTAGCCCAGTTTTCATATGACACCAAGTAAATATTTTTCTTAGGGTAGAGGACACTGAATCTTAACTACCCTATCCACAGGACTATTCTACCTTCAGCTCACAACTGAATGGACTAAAAATTTGAAGGAAACTTAATGGAAGGCTGAAATGTATCAGGTATGGCTGATACTGCAGTCTTTTTTATATGCCTGCATCATTTTCAAAGCTAGATTAATCTCTGTGCTTTTATGGCACTGATCATGGCACTCATGGCACTTTCATGGTACTTGTCATACTGTAATTGTGGAATTTTACCAGTGTATTATGTAATACAGAACCAGACTTAATCATGGATCTCAGCCTGAATGGCTGTAAGATACTGAAAAGCTATAAATACATGCAAGATATAAATATATAGATATAAATACATGCAATAAATTCTCTCATGATTTTGCTTTATAATCTACCCTTACTTCTTCTGAAACACTAGTCAGTCAAACTAAAGACAAACATGTTAGAAACAAGACCATTAACTCCAGGTTTTCTTTCCTCCCCTCAAGGTTCTGCTGAACCCTCATGATTTTATCTGTAGTTTATTTTTAACTATATCTGAAAGTATCTTCTTTTCTTAGCTAGCATCTAAAAATAGCCTGCTTCAATGATTTCCTTTAAAAGACCTTTTAGACTTGCTATCAATGATTTCCTAGTCTCATTGATGATGCCCAATGTGATAACCAATTCCAAAAGTGTATGTGAAATCATTTTTTCTGCAGGACTGCTAGTTATCTCAGCAGGGCTTTTGAGGATCCTAATTTTGTATTTATGAATCTAAATTCCAATAAAATCTTGTTGTTGAGTTTGGCAGAGAAATGTTAGACTGTACCTTTGGGGAAAAGAATATTATATAGCCTGGGCACAGGCATTTGGGGGTAGAAATCTTGGGGCAGCCTAACCCAAGGAGAACATTTGAGCTAGGCTTTATTTCTGTTTTCTGGGGTCAAGAATGAATGTGTACTGTATGTAATGTGTGACCCATATTTCAAGGGCTAGTCAGTAAAGATGATTCCCAGCACGTGAGTAATGGGTCCATCTACTACGCTTCATTATGAGGCTGATTTTGAATACCTGATTTCTAAGATCATGTATAAAGACTTTTACCTTACAGAGCTTTCCCTTAGAGATCCAGATCATTCAAGTAAATATTTCTAGTATATCTTAATGTTAATAGCAGCCTTTGTGGTATGGCTGGTAAATCATACATGTAGCAAAACAAATATATAGGAGTGGGACTTGTTCTTTTAAATAAAAACCTGTAATAGATGTTGAGTCTGATTCATTGATCCAGATGTAGTCATTGAATATCCATGCTTTATAACCTGGATTCCAAAGGAAATGGGAAAAAACCCCCAAGAAGTTCTTACCCTGTAACATTTGAAAATACTGTTTGTGCAAGAGACACAGAAGTTTCAAAGCTACCACGTTCTTAAAAGTCATGTAACAGGGTGAGCTCCTAATGCTTCACAGCTGAGCTCACCTCTTCCTTGTGTGGGGTAGAAAGAGCAGCTTTCCAGTAAAGGACCAGTTGTCCCAGTGGCTGACAGGTCGAGTGTGGCTCAGCACTGCACACCCTCAGGGAGGAAGGCTCATGACACACGAGGCTTTAGCAGGAGCACCTCTGCAATACTGTGTCTGGCTGTGGCCTTCCATGGACATGGACATGGGACAGATATGGACAAAGAGGAGCAGGTCTGGGGAAGGCAGCTTGCCTGGAGAAGATCAGGCTAAGCACAGATCTGTTCAGTCTTCTGCTGGGTGAGAAGGAGCAATAGAGACATTGGAGCCAACTCTTGTCAGAGGTACACAGTGAAAGGGCAGCCAGCAAATACAGGTTGCAATTGCAGTTTGGTTTGAGGAAAACATTTTTCATTCTAAGAGTAGTCAAACACTGGAACAGGGGCCCAGAGAAGCTGTGAATTTGCCATTCCTTGTATATACTGAAAACTTGACTATCAGGCCTTGCATGACCTCACCCAACTCCAAAGCTTGCCCTGCTTTGAGGGTGGATGGGATCACAGGCCATCCAGAGGTGACTTCTGACCTGCAGCACTCTCTGATTCTGTGTCAACATAGGAGATGCATCAGAAAACCCAACCAGAAGGACCCCATCCAAGCTTGAGGAATTCTGCTGCTGCTGCTTCAAGTCCTACATCCAACTGGATAATTCACGCTGTTATTATACACGTGGTCATTTTGGCAGCTTGCGAGTTTTTACTCTAATGTGCTGTTATCACGCATACAGACATCCCATTTTTGTGTTTCAGCCGACAGGACAGGAGTCTGTCTATCCACCAGCTGGTCAGTACACCTATCCCACTGTTCCTGGAGGATTCCCTCCATCAGGAGGAGGGGCCTATCCTGCAGCACCACCGAATGCTGGGTTTCCAGGGGCAGGAGGATATCCTGCCCCAGGGGGCTACCCTGCTTCAGGGGGCTTCCCTGGAGCTCCCCAGGCTGGAGGAATGCCACCTTATCCTGGAGGTAAGATCCTTTGTTAGAGTACCAGTCAGGAGTGATTTCCAGTGTAACCATTCCTGGGGCTTGTTAGAAGCAGTAAAGAAAAGCAGCTTTGTTCAGTGATCAGTTCAGGCAGCAGCACACAGGCAGGCAGCCAGGTTGCCATCCTGCAGTAAATACCTGCATGCTGATGGCAGAGCCTTGGTGGTTCTGGGTCACTGCACAGACATGGAGAAACTGGTCTCTTATATAGCTGTGGCTCCTGTTGTGTCAAGAAGCCAAGTACAAAATACTAAGTGTACTAAAGTCTGGATTTTTTTCCCCTGGCTCCTCTAGGCCCTGGCTTTCCTGTGCCTCCCACTGGCCCTGGCTTTGGTGGCTATCCACAGCAGCCTCCTGCCCAGAGCTATGCTGGAGGTGGACCAGCACAAATTCCAGGTATGTAATATATAAGAAACTTCAAGATTACACCAAGAGACCCCATGAGAGGTAGTAACAAATTAGGGCCTTACCTTTGTTACTTGTAGCTGTTGAGGTTTGTATGCTGTGCACCTCCTGCCACTTTCTTGACCAGGCCACTGAAGGGCTGATGTAGGTGCTACATCCAAAAAGGGATGGCTGTCCCTGAATAATGGTCATGGTGTAGTGGTTTAGGTGCTTATCCTTTTTCAAACTGCAAGTACCTGATGAGAACTATGAAATCCAGAGTCCACATTCAGTGAATATGTAGCAGTTCTGTAAATCTCAATTCCATTTTTCAGATCTGTGTGTTCACAGTGATCTGGCATACTGGAGGAAGAGGAAAGGAGAATGCACACATTTGCTTAAAGGAAGTGCAGTGTTTGTAATGCTTTGAGTGGTCAGTTACTGCAGAGATTATTTTTGTCCTGGAACGTATCAGTTGTGTTTTAAAGAAATTCAAAGCAGCAAATCCTTTCGGTTTTATGATTGGCTTTGTTAACTCTGGTACTAAGTTGCTATTAAAATGATAAGAAATGTGCATACATATTATGAATAACAATAAAAGTCCAGTACAAAAAAAATAATTTTAGCTTCGGTATTCACTGTGCTTTTGATGACAAAATGAGACTCCTTCAATCTATTTTGCAGCAATGATTTCTGAATATTTATTGTTTACATGCAAGGCATTTTAAAGTGTATATAATGGCTTTTAAAGAGAGCATGGCAGACACACATTCTTCATTTGCTTGGGCTATCTTGGCTTCTGTCAAAAACAGCAGAATTTAATAAGGTGAGATTCTTCCAGTTCCCACAGCACCAGTAGGTTTTGTATTTTTAGAATTGCCTTGCTAGTGTATGTGCCAAAATGCATCTGTGATTGCTTCTTCCTGTTACTCCCAAGGGAAGAAATTCAGTTACTGATTGTGGTAGGTATCGTTACTTAGGAAACAGGTTGTGTGCAGTGGTAGGTCTGGCTTTATACTGATTAGATGGCATTTCCATAGTAAGAGGAGACCTAATTAATTTCTCCTTCCTTGTTCTTTATCTTCACTAGGATTTCCTGGTGGACAAGTACCATCTCCAATGCCTGGTCTGGTATGTACTGTTTTCTCTTCTATAATTAATCTTATGTGGCTTCTGTAGCTTTAATGTTTTTACAGCTGATTTCCAAATGTTTAGACAGTGGTCTGCATCAGGAGTTTCCATCTACCCTCAGAGTAGCGTTGCCCTGATTCTGTGTTAGAGGAAGAAATGGAGAACCAATGCACAACTCCTGAAATACTGATTGCAGAGTTGTGGTTTTAATTTGAATTTATATAGTGCAGATATCTAGTTACATGTGCCTCTTATTTTCAGCCTGCTGCAGTGGTTCAGTATACCCAGGGTACAATTCAAGCTGCTCCAAACTTTGATGCTGGAAGGGATGCAGAAATTCTACGCAAAGCTATGAAGGGTTTTGGTAAGTAAGCCATAGAAGTTTTAGTTCCTGTTGATCTACCTTCTTAATGCCATTTTGTTGTTTTCTTCAGTTTTTATTTAACTATACTTTCTGCCCTACAAGCTTTTCAAAAGTTATATTTTCAAAATGGCCTGGGCTATTTAGTAGATGAAGTTACACAGAAAATCTGGTAGACTTAAATAGTGGCCTCTTATTATGGAACTATGCCCAAATGCAACAGTATAAAATGCACAAGTTTTGGAGGGACTATATTGTATTCTTACATGACATTATCCTTCTTTTCCAAGGAACTGATGAGCAAGCCATCATAAATGTTGTTGCTAGCCGTTCCAATGATCAAAGGCAAAAAATCAAGGCAGCTTTCAAGACTATGTATGGCAAGGTATGTTCATTAGTTCTTTGAATTGGTAAACAAACCCAAACTTTTCAGCTGCTTTAACTGCCTGGTTGCATTTTAGTCCTGGGGAATGATTTGGGCATTTTTTTAAATGCACTTCTTTTGGTTATATTCCTTATGTATTGGGAAACATCCGGTATTTGACACAGTGTTCTCCTGATACGTGGCAAAAGCAGGGGTGGGGGAAGGCTGGAAGATGTCTCTGTCCCTGACCACACAAGAAGCTTCCCTAATGCTTGACAGAAAATAATCAAGCTTAAGCTGCCCTTGTATTACTCTGAAACTACTGAGTTTTTTATGCACACAAACTAGCACTGAAATCTTCTTTTTCTCAAGAAACAAACTGAGAAATGATTGAGGATTGGATAATAAATAAAAGTCCAGGTTAACTTAATTTCTTCCCTCTGTCATTTTTGCAACTTAAAGTGAAATTCTGTAGTTACTGCATTTTTCAGGACCTAACTAGGTCTTAGTGAGGAGATAATGCGGAAGAGCTGAGCTATCAGAGATTTGGACAGAGGGAAGTTCTTAGTAAGAAATAAAACAATGCTTTACAGGAAAAACAGCAGAAAGGTAAAAAGATAGAAATAAGTAATAAAATTAAGGTCTGGCTTGATCTTTCTTTGGTATATAATCTATATATGCCTAACACTCTGCAAAGCCCTTTTTGTGTTTATGATTGAACAGGATTTAATTAAAGATTTGAAGTCAGAGTTAAGTGGTAATGTGGAAGAACTGATTCTGGCCCTCTTCATGCCTAGTACCTACTATGATGCCTGGAGTTTACGTCATGCGATGAAGGTACGGTATTCCTGTGAAGGAAACAATTCTAAAGTATCTTAAAATGCTCATCTAAGAATACCCGGTTCCAGCACTGTTGAAAAATCCACTAGTGTCAAACAAATCCTGGGATTGCAGGGCTTAGAATTCCTTTCTGCTGCATCCCCCAGTTCCAGATGATTTCTGCAGGATTCGTCAATTCAGGGCAGATGTTCATTCAGTAGAGGAAGCAATGCTGCAGGACAAAACCTTGCTCTCTACCACTTGGACATAATTTTTGCTAGAACCTAGAAAGGGCCAGGGTTCTGTTAAAACCATAACCACTGTTTAAACTAAAGGTATATGCCTTTGCTTACTAGGAACAAACCTTTGTTACTGAAAGGTATTTTTAGATTATCTCTTTTTTCCCCCCAAAAGACAATGAAAAAATAATTTTCTAAAGTCACATGATGGATGTATCTGTTCAAGTATAAAGAAAGCATTTAGAGATTGAGCTAGTTGGTTTAAACTTTCAACTCAGGTAAACTGGTACATCCAGTTTACTGGAATGTCTTGCTTGAGCTGCAGCAGGTAGCAGGTGGCTGATAGTGGAAATGAGTAACTCAACCCATGTATGAATGCACACTTTCTAGAGAATGTGGAGCTTAAATGAAGATATGCTTTTAAGGGGAATAGCCACTCGACCATTTTCAAAAATTCGTAATATAAGATTACTTGGAAGTCTCATATACATCCCCTCTGCTGTCTAATCCTTGCCTGAACTGAGATGACCATGCCACAGTAAGATCCCCCTGTACAGAGAAATTACAATTAACTTTTATTCTGGGGATTCACATTGCAGGAGCAGCCACAATTGGATAGGAAACACACTTGTGTACTGACCAAAATGGAATTTACATGTGTACTTTTGACTTCAATGAGTATCACAAGGTTCTACCTTCCTTTGTTAAGTTTCCAGATTATGGTTGCCAAAGAATTTCCTTCCTAAACAGTTTTCCAGTTAACTTGGCCAGTGTCACTGATGTGGATGTACAGTTTTGGGGTGTTTCTCTGAACTGGTGCAGAACAGCATATTTGAGGAATCTTCATTCCATTTTAAGTATACAGCAGACCACACTGCAAGGATACTGTTCTTAAAATGTAGCTTGTATTAAGTTTTGAAACACCAGATGACTGCCTTATTTCACAGTTGAAGAAAACTGCATAGGTTGTGCTCTGTAGTTATACCTTTGTTTTCTCTGCCTACAGGGAGCAGGCACTCAGGAGAGTGTGTTGATTGAGATCCTTTGCACAAGGACAAACCAGGAAATTCGTGAAATAGTGAACTGCTATAAATCAGAATTTGGAAGGGACATTGAACAAGACATCAGATCAGATACTTCAGGACACTTTGAACGATTACTTATATCTATGTGCCAAGTGAGCTTTAATTTTTTTTTTTTAATAAGATAACAGTGTACGCTCTTATGTGTTTAGTCATAATGACTCCATAAATAGCCTGTGTGTGCTTAGCAAGAGGCAGGTTTTTAAGAAATTAGCCCATGGTCATTAATTTATCCCTTAAGATGTGACACTTCAGTCCCTTCTCAAGAGATACTTCTTATCTACAAATCCATGATGAATTGCGTGACCTAATTTAGCACCCTCAATTAGTATCAGAACTTATGTGGAAATACTGTGCAGATGCAACCAAGTGGTTCCCTAAAGCAGTGCTCTACACTGCTGTTAGAGTAAGATGCTTTTTATTTTTTGCATATATTAACAAAGTCATCTGAGTGAAGCTGATTGGATAACCTCTGTGGTATGTAGAATGCCTGTGAGAATCCCTGCAAACAAGGTAAGAGGTGTTACAGGGCAAAACCTCCCTCCCAAGTTACTCCATAGCCTGCCTTCCCTTTACATCACCAGAATTAGGGAGGTGCTGCTGTTGAACTCAGATGACCACAGGAGCTTGTTTATCCCATATTATTTACTAGGGCTCATTTTGTGTTGAGGAATAGTAACTTGCAGTTACCCATATTTAGGAAGAAATATGTAACTAATGCTACTTCCCACAGTTCTCTGATCAATTTGCCTGTTTCTGTTAGAATTTCTATGACACTTCTCCATCTCATTGGCTTCTACCTTTGTGAGAGTTCAGCTATGCTCTAGATACTTGGTTAAAATTCAAAATCCACAAGAAAGCAAACCTGGAGAAGCTCATGCTGCTAATTTTTATTTTGATAAATCCAGTAGTTTACAATAACTGACAACCACATCATTTAAATAGTATATTAACCACTATAGATACAACAGTATTGGAGAGAATGTATTCAGCCTCATACTCAGCCAGTATGTTTAGTAGTATCCATTCATGCACTGGGCAGCAAAATGCCGAAACAACCACTAAAGCACATAAAATGTCATATAAGCCCTACTGACACAAGTGTAGCAAGTGCTTTCTGGAGACATTCTTACTTGAAATAAGCAACTTCTAAATAAAATAGGAGGGAAACCTGAGATACTTCAGGTGTGCATATTCAGTAAGATAATTCATTAGTTCGTTTGGGAAGAGTCTTTGCAACTTGAAGCCTAGAAACAAACAAATCGAGAGAAAGCTTACATTATTAAGTAAAATTGAGAATTAAGTACAGTACTTAATTAGAACTATGAGATGGTTTGTAGGGGTGAAGTTATCTGAGCCAATGTATCTGCAGTTTAAAGCATGTCCTACAGACAGGGTTTTGTATTTGTTTCCTATAAAGAATATTAAACCAAAGAGAAGTTTTAAAGCAATGTAATGTATTTCAAACTATTTCTCCTTCTGCTTCAAGCTCTGAAGATACATGCTTTGGATCTGCGTACACTACAAGCAGTTAAAGCATAGTCTTCTCTGTGAAATTTCATTTGAAATCTGTTGTCTTTGCATTAAGGGTAATCGTGATGAGAATCAAACTGTGGATTATCAAAAAGCTCAGGAAGATGCTCAGCGTCTGTACCAAGCAGGTGAAGGAAGACTTGGGACTGATGAATCTTGCTTTAATATGGTTCTGGCAAGCAGAAGTTTTCCCCAGCTGAAAGCAACAGTTGAGGCATACTCCAGGGTAGGACTTGTTCACTGATTTCAAATATGCTTGGTCAATGTATTTTAAATTAAAGTTTCAGTTCTTACTGCATTTCATCATCTACATATTAATCTCATTTATTTGTAGATTGCTAATCGTGATTTATTAAGCAGCATTGACCGAGAATTTTCTGGAAACGTGGAACGTGGTTTGAAGGCTATTGGTAAGTTATAAGTTCTTCCCTCCCCCCTTATCCTTTAAGAATTAAACCTAAATGTAACCAAAGAAGAATCCAACTCAGCACTGGCCATATGGCAGATGATCACACAATCAGAGACTCTGCTAGCACAGAAGTAGCTTCAGTTATTCAAATGATTCATCTTGCATTTAAATGAAGAAAATAAACATCCACCATGAAGAAGTGAGTTTCAAGTAAGAAAAGGCCACACAAACTACTTGTCACTTCTCTGGGAAGGCAGGCAAGTGCTTGTAGCTGTATAACTGAGAGTTCTGCAAAAGGGGGTGCCAGCATCACAGAGCCGTGACTGGGTGTGCAGATCCTCAGCAGAGATAGCTGAGCCATCCACACAGATAACCTCAGAGCCAACGTGAACCTACTGAAGGCACAGTTCCCTTTCCACCCCCTTCCCCACCATCTACCCCAAAAAGCTCATCTATGGCTAAGGACAAGCTTAGCAAAATAGAAGATGTTGTTTTGAATTCACTTTTTCCTACTGACTTGCTATATTAAAGCAGTTCAACACAATGCAGCACAATTAAATGATAGTGAAAATCAGTAATAGTTAGTAGTAAATCGAGACACCAGTTGTATCAGCGCTTACCCAAATGACAGCAATTCTGTAGCCACAATGGATAAGCAAAAACTTCCCAGATTATATTTTACTCAAGAGTTTTATGGGAAAAATTCAGGTCTGAGAATCAGGTAGAAGATTAATGGTATACGATTAATTCTACCTGATTAATTCCACCTGATTAATCAGGTAGAAGAATAATGGCTCATCTCTGAGTGTGAACAATCTACCTGAAACAAGATCCATTCTGTTAATACAAGTTACAGAACTACTAGGTAACCTTCTGCATTTTCACTTTTCTTAGTGAGATTCTACCAATGGAACATGAGTAAAACACCTTGTGTCCCAGAACCAGCTATCCAAGGAGAAAAATTGTTTTAGAATTACCTGTTTGAGAATTAAGATTTCAGAGAGCTTTGAAAAGCACTTCCAGGTGTTAACTGCTAATAACTGTAAGTTTTTGTGTGAAGGAATAACTCATTTGGTCAACTTGAAAATAAGCCTAGCTCTATAAACAGGTCCCATTATTCACAGTAACTGGATCTTCAGTAAGACCAACATCTAGCTGTCTACAGCAAAAATCCTGTCAAGTATCACTATACAGGATACATTACTGGAACTAATCCTAACAATATACTTTATTGCAGTGCAATGTGCTTTAAATCGCCCAGCCTTTTTTGCAGAAAGACTTTATTATTCTATGAAAGGAGCTGGCACAGATGATTCTACCCTCATCAGAATTGTAGTCACTCGCAGTGAGGTAAGAAATTTTCTCCTGTGTACCAGTTACATGCAGTAGAAAGCCATCTACCCAAACCAGCTTGTCACTTAGTCCTTCTTTCACAGCTGTAAAATCATGTACTGCATGAACCTTTTATGGGGCTCACATTTAGATGTGTGTGTTAATTACTTTTAAAGCCAGCTTTCATGTAGTAATTTCATTAACTCTGGCTAGATAGTAGTAACTGCTGGTTTTCCTTTTTAACTGTTGTTGCCCGTCTATGTAGCAAGTGAGCACCTCCAGGTGAGAATTTGACCTGTTAAGAGTTATGACAGCACAGTCCTAAGAAAGCATGGAACAACTGCTGCACTCTGCTTTGGGAGCTGCTCCTCTGTCCTTGGAGGGACCAGCTGCCTTGTCCACTGCACAGGGTTAATCACTGCACATCTCACCCTTGGCATGTGTTCTCTAGTTCGCAAGGGAGGAGATGTGGGGTGACTGTCTAGGATTCAAATCATACACTGTGGTTGAGTTTTATGGGTTTTTTTTGTCTTTGCACAGATTGACCTTGTGCAGATTAAACAGATGTTCACACAGATGTATCAGAAGACATTGGCTACAATGATAGCAAGCGATACAAGCGGTGATTACCGGAAGTTGCTGCTGGCAATTGTTGGGCAATAGGAGAGGATTATCTGGTTTTTTGGTTTGTTTTTTTTTTTTTTGAAACAAACTGAAGGACATGAACCATGCTTTAAGTAGATACTAACTATCTTTGTAAAAGAATAATTTTAGAAGTTGCATAATCAAATATGCCTTCTTGATGATTCAGTAAGCTTTTTGCACTTACAAGGCCTTAATTTACAGCACATAATATTCTTTATTGTATAATAAAAGATATATCTTGTCTATTAGACCCTTAGCCTTAGTCTTTGTGACCCGGACAAAACCACTTCCCCTCTACTGGATTCCTGCATGAGTCTCTGTGGGAGTCAACTCTTTCAGCCAAATGACTCTCCAAGACTCAACAAGTGTTCTGAAATACTTAAACTGCTGAACTTACTGTGGTAGACAAACAAAGCCCAAGGCTGTGATGTAAAGCATTTTACACCCCCTCCCCTTTTAATGTGTTTCCATCATAATGTTGAAAAACATGCAAGTGCTCAGTTTAAGTCACAATACTCTGTCAGTTTAGGGGCCTTGGCAGAATCTGTACACCCCCTATTAAATTCTTTAAATTAGTGGTTAGTTACCATTACGCTTGAGGCAGCAATGGAAAGGAGAAACCATCTTGGATCTGAGTATGAAGTCTCTCCTCATAAAGGAGTGGATTATACAGCAGCTACCAAGCAGTGAAAAAGTGTTTATTTAATGTTAACCTGTAAATCCAACCCAAAGCAGTTGTGACCTACACAATATAAATCGCCATGTGGATGTTTTGAAAGGATTTAAAGAGAACAATGTTGAATAGCACATTTGGTTTTTTTAGAAAGCTACAGTGAATCTGTCCCAAGCCATAAATTTAAGAGAAGCTTCAAGTCCAGCAGTAATAAGCAGTGTGTTCCTTCAGCACTGCTTTAACCAATAACAATTGTATTATAGGACACCCTCACACACACAGCAAAAACCTATTTCTACACTCTCTCAGACAAAAATCACTAGGGTTTGTAGAGCTGGTTCCAAGATGACAAACCTTTCACTCTGCACAGTATGAACACAGGTTTTTGCACAGCAACAACAGATTATCAAGTGTATCATACCAGAAAAGCTGGTATGTATTTTACTTATATCAGTGGCCTGCAACCTAAATCTGATTTTAGACCAGAAACAACTTCTGATACTGAGAAATAATTAATTATTTCAAATACAAAAGAGATGGAATTTGATTTGGAGAGGCTAGAAGACATTCTACTCTGCACTCCTTTGGTCATTCTTGGTGCAAGGAGATAGATATACATGTGTGTATATACATATCTACCTGTCAAAAGCTCTCCAAGCTTGACCAAGATTCTTATAACCTTCGGGTTTTGTTTCTTTGTTCTTGAACAAACTTTCTTACAAGTGAAGCACCTTAACACTTAATTATTAAAACATACTAGTGCATATGTATCTTTTTATGTGACTGAAAATCCCTACCACTTCACTTGTCATTCAGAGCAGAATATTGATTAAATCTGGTTCATACATACTATCACAAGAAAATGAACAGATGAATAGGGTTCTATGTTCTATTCTGTGTGAATGTAAAACATTTACCTGTTTTATGACAAAAAGATTTTCATTACATGCTAGCAACAAAGAATTGTTAAATGGGTAGCAAGAATTGAAAGATTGACAATGAAATTGTAGCAAAAAATAGGCAAGGGAAGACTGAACAGATACTGTCTATCCTGCCTCTGAACAAGCCTTCATTTTCAATGTAACTTACGTAAGAGTGCTTTCAGATTAAACATGAGGAAAAAAATCAAGCTGTTATGAGAGCCTTCCTTCCTAAAGCATTCACCAGAAGAGACCTCCCTCTTTCTAAGAGAAAAACAGCCTCAATCCCAACCATCTGGCTTTTTCCAAGGGGCTGAATCCTCACAATTCAAGACGCAAGACTAGAGCAATTTTTCCATTTCACAATTGAATTTAATAAGCTTTGGAAGGAAAGCTTTTGTTTCACCCTGTAATTTTGGGAGGTGAAGGTGTTTGTTTGCCATTGAACTAGATATAGGTAGGTTGTGAACTCAGCTGCTGCTCTTGTTTGACTCAGTAAATGACAACACATTTCCTGACAGCACAAGGCCCTGCTGGAAAATAACCCCCCAAAACCTGACCCCGCTCCATCTGTATTTCTGCTTCTCAGTTCCACCAACAAAGCTGCACTCCCTGGGGCAGCCAGAGATCCCAGGCAACCTCTGAATGCTCACTGATGGTGCCCTCCAGGTAAGCACAGCACAGATGATGGTCCCACCCATCAGCTCAGGGAAGAAGTGACCCACGTGTGTCTGCTGAGCCCAGGGCAGGGCAGGGAGGCACTGCACTCCAGCTCAAACCAGGAACCTGCCATGCCTCTTGCAGCTTTTGCTTCCTGTCTCCTTTGGTTGTCAAAGCCAAGCCTTCTCCCCTCCCTACCCAAGAACAGACTAAGGACATCTAGGTGACTTCTTTTTTCCTTCTCCTCATTAAAATGCTGAAAGCATGAAACAAGCAATGCAAACTACTTACAGTTTTCTGGAAGTAAGGATATAATTTCTTCTCCCAAACAATATAAGAATTAGAGACAGCTCCAGACTCCACCTTACAGAAACACAGTAGCAAAAAATGAGTGCCTGCTTTACAAACGGGAACGCCCCCAGACACAACCCTGCTACCTGACTACTTGCCTCAAGGGTGACAGGAGAAACACAGCATGAGAAATCAGGCCAACTACCCAGTGAATTTTTAGCTTACTGCAGATCTGCCTTCATATCTGGCAAAAACTACTACAGACAGTGGATACTGCAAGGGAATCCTTCCAGCAGTAAAACAGATACTGCAAGGGAATTCTCACAGAAGTGAACATTACTGCTGCTGGGCGCTTACTGCCACACAAGTATCAGAACCAGTTCTCTCCTATTACAGTGAAGTCTTTCCACACAAGGACTGTATCTGTATTTTCTTCATACACACAATTCCAGATACTCAAAGTCCTCATCTCAACAAAGATCTGAGTATCAAATCAGGACAAATACTTTCTTGTGAGGTTGAGACATGTTCCACTAGCACTTGCACGGAGAAAGGTACCATCACCATGTTCATCACAAAATTTGTAATAGATTTCTGTTCTGCTACTATGACACCGTATGCAGACTGTACAGCTTCCAGGGATGGGAGTGCTTCATAAAAAAGCCAAAAAACTTACCATTTTTAACTTGATCTTCTGGACTTAAACTCTGAGAAGAATTTCCAATTAGAATGCATCTGCAATAAAGTAAAATTGAATTATTAAAACTCCCCTTATGAACCATGTGTCACTTATCTTAATTCTCATCCTGTTCAGCAGCTTGTCCTTAGTTTAAAAAAATACGCCAAAAAGCTAATGTTTGTCTGTACAGAGTGTCAAAACAAACAATTCTCTCCCTCTGCCCAAAAAACAGCCCCAACACACTTCAGCAGTTTAATGTTTAGTTCAAACCAACATATGAAACATAGCTATGCATAAGTCTGTGTCTAGAGTCCACTAACCCTGCTCTGTACAAACCAAAAGTGGATGTCTGGTTTACCACACACAAAGTATTTCTGAGAGAGAACTGAAAAGCAAAAGAAAAGCAGCAGGAATAAAATTTAAATTAAATAGTGTTTACATTCAGCTAGTTCTCTGCAAGCTAAATCTGACCTTTTATGCTATTTTTTTTAATGGCTTAAATATTGAAGACTATTTCTTAACAATTTTCAAGGTCAGAGTAGACCTATGTATGCCAAATAAAACCAATACACAGTGATAGGAGCCGCAGCCCATGCACAAAATTTATTGTGTGCTACTGTTTATAAAATACTTGAATAGTTCAGAACATGCATAAAATTTCCAACTTAGGGGGATGTACAGATTGTAGGTAATTGGCAAACGACTGAAAAAAAAAAAAAGGAGATGAGTTCTAGTGACATAAGTTTCAAGTTGTGTTCCAGGGGATGAGAAGGACATGTAGCAAATGTCAAAATATATAACAAAGTACACTGGCAATTAGTACAGTCCATTATTTGTGAACAAATTAGCACAGGGCTTCAATTTTTATTTTAACCAAGCAGTCCTGTAGATACCAAAATACATGCAGTCTCAAGTTTACACTTTCACTAATGCCTTAGCAGTTGAACAGAGCAATTGCTTACGCGCTGCTTTGCGCGGTTTAAACAAAAAGTATGTCTGATACAGGTTCAGTTTCCTTTACAGATTTAAAAATAATAAAAAGCTTGCAGCTATTCAGCCGTGATTATTAGCTATTTATGCAACCGTAATACTCACAATAAACTAAAAGTACCCATAACATCTAGGTAACCTATAGATGTACATCATAGGTCTATATATTAAATATTTGCAAAATGAAAACATGCATACACAAAATACAATGCCAAGCTTTACAGACTTGATATGAATCAAAATTTACTTAAACAATGTACAAAGTTCAATTAAAAGTACCTTAAAATTAACACTTCCATATTTTTCATACTTTTAAAATTAGTATATATAATTTTTTTTTAAATTCAAGGTGGGGAAAAGTCTTGAAAAAGCTGGGCAAAAAAGTTTCTAAATTAAATATTTTTTTTAAATCTGTGTTCAAGTAATAAACATTCCTACATAGAAATCTTCTGATAAGCTGTAACTAAAAATACAGTGAATACAATATAGAATTAGCAACATCTAAGGAGTAAACCTGAGGTCAGCATTTTACAGAATGACCAACTGAAATTTTTTGGCATTTTTTCTGTTATTTAAAATACAGTTTTTGCAGCCTCAGATATTTTAAGACCATTCTAATCTATAATTTTAAAGACATATCATGAAACCAATGTCCATTAATAAATAGTTAGCTCTTAGGGTTGTATTTGAAAGTCTGATTTAAAAAAACAAACAAACAAACAAACAAACTACCTCTACTGAAAGAAAAATCCCATTTGTAAACTTAAAAGTGTTGACAACGTAAGCGTAAGATGCTAGTCTAGGTGTGCTTTAGTGAGAACAGCCCGATCCTTTCCCCAGATCTCTTCTGAAGCTGCAGCAGCCAGTGATGGATGTTGGTGAGAAAGGGTGAGGCACACGCTCCCAGGACTTTGGGTCACTGTGTAAGAGTGGGGCTGTTGTCTCAAAAGCATGATGGTCACTCTTCAGTAGGATCAAGTCAGATGGATTTCCACCTCGTGTTAAGTAGTCACTTCAAGTGATCCCCCTATTTCATTTGTTGTCACATCAAAAAGCAGTAATATAGGAATTCTCAGGCAGGACATGAGTGAGTAAACCAGAAGCTGATGTGGTCACTGTGCATTGTTGTTGCCAGTTCCATTGTTTCCATTGGCATTTGCTGTATTTATAGTATTAATACCATCTTGCTGAAGAGCATCTTTTCTTGGTGGCATTCTCTCATTGATCCTATCCAAACCTTTTGCTTCTTCAAAACTGCAGATTTTATGTTGCGGAGAGAATCCTCGTATTGCTTAACAAAATGCAAATTTGATATGTCAGTAATGGAAAAATAAGTTGAAAGCATATACTTTTTCTAACAAATGATGTTTAAAAAAAAGTTAAAAATCAGCCAAAGAAACTTATGGCCCTGCAATTGTATTGCTAAAAGATTCTCTAACCTGCTTTCCTGAAATGTTCACTGCAATCATGATTTCAGTTCATTACAAAGAGAACGAAGTATGGCAAATATTCTGCAAGTAGGCATCAAGGGGTTTAAGCCCACTTGATTGCTTCTGCATGTCCCTGGTGGGGCCAGCTATCACTGCTGTGCTTCTGCTGCCCACCTCATCGGGCTAATCTTAACATCCCCCTTCTCCTCAGGGCAATGTCAGTAAGATCTAAGCAGCACAGCAAGTGCAGTGGAGGCAAAGCAGCAAAGGGTGACAAAAGTAGTGGCAGATTTACATCCTGCACACGCACTGATGACCTGATCCTGCAGTTTTCATGCAGGCAAAACTGCAGGATGTGGTTCACACCGTGCTAATCATGTGGATGATGGAAATGGACACAACCACAATCACCAAGTTAGCACTGTGGTTCAACAATGGTATCATTTAAATACAGATGTATTTAAAGTATAGAAAATAGGTATTATTTTGCTACTGATTATTTTGATGAATGAGGTCTGTAGTTGAATTTACACCTGAAAATGGCTGACCACATAATAAGACTGAAGTCTTTGGGATGAAATAATTCTTTAGAGATTTAAGTACAGCTTTCCACTCACAACAACAGGACCTCTTGCAGGTGTGTGTGAGAACAGAATATGGCACTTGTTTATATTTTTGGAGATCTGACTTCCTTAATTAAAAAACAAAGAATACAGTCATTAAATGGTGCTTTGCAACTAAATCTGAAAAACCCCAAAGACAGCTCTCTAAAATGCTATGTTGTTTGTCATTCACTTCCTTGAATTCTGAGTAAGAAGAAACTTAGTCTCTCTGAAAAGAAACAATCTGAAGTTGAATACTCTGAACCAAATAATTTGATGGCATTTTGCTCAATACCACTAACAGAGGATGTATATACAACTTATTTAGCACAGAAGCACTGTTAATCCATTGAATTTAATATGTCTCATAAATACTAGAAATAATTTTGAACAATAAATTATATTCAAAATCTACAGAAAAAAGTTATATGTCTCACACTACCAGGTATCACAGAAAGTTAAAAAAAATGTTCAAAGCCATTATATTTTATGAGAAAAGGCATGCATAAACAACCCTCCTTCCACATATAACATCCCCTCCCCAAAATCAAACAAAACCTTCAGTTGAATATAGAAAAAAAACACTAAACACTTCTATTTTTAAGAACTTCAAGACAACACCACATATCACAACATGCTATTATACAAAAACCTACAGCATATTCTGTAAAAAAAACAAAAGGAGACCAAAAACCCCCAAGAATTTCCCTAAAATATTAAAGATAATCATCATCCTAAAGCCAGAAATGAATGTTACACGTAAAATAGATGAATCAATGCAGTTGATTCATCTCTCCTTGTGCAAGTTGAAAATAAAACACACCCACACAGAGTACTTTTGAATTCCCTCCCAGACACCACAGATCTCTGCCAAGGGCAAAGACTCTGATCATACCTTTTTCAGCCTCAATTGCCTCTACAGTGGCTGTACAGAAGTGAGCAGATGCATGCAAAATGAATGAGAAAGATGAAGAGTGTAATATCGCATAGCAGAAAAGGCAATGATCAATTTAATATAGTATGCTACGCCAGATTAGATCACAATTAGTTAAAATGACAATTAAGTTTTAGGGGGATTGTTTTAAAGTCTAAGTGAAACTTTTCCTAAGTTTTAACTAATAGAGTTTATCAACTAAAAGCCTGTCAAAGTAACACTAATGAATTGATGTTATTAACTATATATTTCTGTAAGTTTTAATTGTGATTTTTGTTTTTGTTTTTTTTAAGACAGCAACAGAAAACTTCAACTGATGCTAAAGTTGTGGTATGGTTTAAAAAAATACAAAAAAATCTATTTGAGACTATTTCTGAACATCAAAATGCATAAGTGAACTTCATTAAATTACCAAGAAGGACACTACAAAAATTACACTACCAGCATTCTAATAATAATAAATTATTTTTCTCTTTCTCTTTAGCTCCCTGAAGTTTAACTAGCACTTCAATTTCTCACAATGTTTTAAGCTAAAATGGGCATCTCTGAGAACTGAATCGTGAACTTTAAGCCGTAAAAGACAAATCCAGGAAGTCATATTTACAAAGTTTTGTAAATTGTTTAGTTGAATCAACAACAAAGTCTACAGCAGGAAGGGGTCTGGATTTAACATAGTCTTAGCGGGTGAATTAATGTGAATATGAAAAAATCTAGTTCACTAGCTGTTCTTCCAACTAAATAACTCTGACATCTGCTGTGATTTCTTATGTGTAAGATCTTTCCTTATAGTTTTAGCTCTAGAAGGCAAAGCTTTAAGATAAGGTTATTATTACTACAACCCAACTGTAGCTAAGTCAATCATGGTAACAAGTTTTTACCTCCCCTGCTACTTGCCATGCCTCTAATACATGACAAAAAGTATATTACAAAATATTGAAATATGGACAAAAAGTAGCTTACATAGTGGTAAACCTACTTGTGTAGTGCTTCATACATACTGTTAACAACAAAAATCATGGCAGAGCATTCAAGCAAGTGCTGAGGAAAATAGCTCTATAAGAAAATAGGGCATTAGATCAGCATAGAATTCTTTAAAGAAATTTATTACTTCTCATTTCCTATCCAACAAAACCAATCACCTACGCTATATTATGTATGAATTGCCTACACTGTTTTAAGCTCACTGTTGCATAAGATTCTAATTTTCACTGGTATAGTCTAAAAAAAATTGGATACTTGCATAAAGTAAGTAACCAATAAATACTATTTTATTTCATAAAATAATATTAAATACTTAAGGGAAACACAGCATTTTGAATTTCATATGCTGCACTTCCCATGGAACAAAAAATGAAAAAAAGTTAAAACATTTCTGCACTTAAATCTACAGAGACAAGGACAATTCTAGAACTAAATCAAAAAGCCACTTGAATGGATGGTTATTTATGTCTACCTTAAGGGAAAGAAGCTTTCTCTATTTCTAAAAATAAATTACTTGAAGAATTGTTTTAGAAAGTCACCAAATACATACTTTCAAACGATAATCAATTTGCCATACAAATATGAAACTATGTAAAAAAACCACCTCTTTCCACCATTTCCTGTTACCTGCGGAGTCTTTGTTTTCAATCTTTTCCTGAAAAGATCACGAATACTGATTTATCTCTGCAAGTTACGTAACTTGGTCATAAATACAAATTTCAAAATTTGCTCCTAGTTCACGCTACTTGTAGTACTACTATTCCAAAAAGACCTTGGAATATTAATCACACTTAAGAAAAAGATAATTTTCAACTTGATATAAAAGAACAAACTGACTGGAAAATACAAGCACTTAGAAAACCTGTAGAGACTCAGTTTGGAAAATCATTTTGCTGGATTCTCTTTTGCAGGTATATCTAAATTAAAACTTTATTCTTTGTAGACTTTGATAAACCTCAAATAAATACTGGATCATATTAACAGGTAATTCTGAAGTCTTTGCTCTGAAAATTCTCAATTGAGAGCTGATTTTAAGCAACAGGTTTCAATGGCATTTCCATCCTTAATTTCAGCTGTCCCCTTGTTTTACTTAATGGATGGATTGAAAAATCCTTGCCAATTTTCAACATAAACACAAAAAGTTATCTTAACTGCTTTCTGACTAATAGTTGGGGCAGTAGTTCAACTGATGTTCATGGAAGTACTCACAATTTTTCATTTAGACTTGTGTTTAGTATGTTGCTGAACAAAGCTTTAGATCTTTTGTTGGTTTTTAGAAGATGTTAGCTCAATTTGGAAGCTAATTTTATTGCATTTAATTCACAAAATAAGTCACTAGGAAATGTTATTTTAAATAACAGTACTTAATATGATCTTTATTATTTCAGCTACTATAATGCAAGTAACAAAACTAATGAAAAACAAATTTACATTTAAAAAAAATTAGGAATATACAAAGGCCATGATTTCCCAAAGGCTGTTTTTATCCTAACACATTAAAGGTATCCAAATGTAAGCTGATTCATTTAAAAAAAATGTATCCATATATTAATGAAAAAAAAATTATACACTGACATCTCCCATAGGATGTAGGCTTGCATTTTTTTCCAGAATGATGCTTTTGGACTGAGTTGTCTTTGTTTAAGCCCTTTGCTCCAGTCTGCATTTGCCATTCCCCCCGGGCTGCTCTATGCTGCAGTGAGGATCTGTCCTGGCAAAGCCTCCAGGCACTGCTGCTGCAAGGAGGAGGAGGAGGAGGAGAAGGGCCAGCAGCTCACCAAACACAGCACCTGGGCTCAACAAAGTCCTGACAGAACAGTTGCATTTGCTAAGACCCAGGATGGAATATGTTAATGACATTAAGAACTATAATAGGTAGATATGCAAAAATTGCATATATGTGTGTATCTATTTGCCCTGATAAAATATTTTCAGTCCAGCTCTCTAGAGATATAGATATACACTCCAATTTCTTATAACTTTCAAAGCTGCTTCCAGATTTAACAGCAACCAGTGTAGCTAGACCTTTCCTCAACGTGCCATTGAAAAATGAGCATTTGTAAGACTGAAACCAGGAAAATCTAGGGCATACTGGTCAATTCTGTGTATTTTTAAGCATACAAAAGAACAGAATAAAAAAATTACTTCAATTAATATTATGTTCTTTTATTTTTGCAAGACTAGACTAGTTTAATTTATTGATAGTAAACTGATCAATGTAATAAAAATACTTCAAAGAGTAATTAAATATTTGTAGCAAGAAATCCTACTATGCTATCAGTGACTGTATTTTTGTCAAGAATATACATTCTCTGATATTACAATGGTTTAAAAATTGTAAGTTAGTGAAGTTTTATTTTATTTTTGGTTTACTTCTACCTTTGCAATTCTGCATTTTATTTTGAAAACTACTGTTTTAAGACTGCAACAGTAACATGCTGATCAGTAAAAAGAACTTACTTCAGTTTAAGAACTAACAGTTGGCATGATTAACTTTGAACAAACAACATGACTAAAACAAATGAGGTATATTAATGCAGTGCATCAAGGAATATTGCCTAATCAAGAAAAAACCCACACCCACAAAAATCCAGAACGGATTTTGTATACTTTCCAAATGTCCCACATTTTCAGTAATGGCAGAAAGTCATATGCTTTATGTAAAAATAATTTTCTAGTCAGTTTGATCCTCTCTGGTATTTGTAATGCAACATGGATAAAAATTTGTTAAATGAGTGAGAGGAATGCAGACTCATTTTTTAAGCATAATAAAATTTCTTATTAAACAATGAAAATTAAAGCTAGAACATATGCTTTTGGAATAGTTGAATGGATTAGGAAACATACACCATTTCTTGTTATAGACATTCACAAAACAACCACATACATACACTGGACATATAAACTTACTTGTAGACATTATATGTCCACTGGAAAATGATTTAAAATGTGACATTTGTGTTTCAAAGCTAGTAAAAAACAGCTTTGATAGTTTAATAGAAAATGCAGTGAAAGGCTTTCAAAAAACTACATAGAAAATATAAGGAATTCAAATAAAGTCTAAATCATGAAATGAGAAAAGCAGCTACTCTTGGAAAATAGATTGTGTAAGAAGTGGTATTCACGTATCACAATCTTTCAATAGTTATAAAATTCAGTGTTCCCATATAAAGTTTTATACTTCCTAATAAAGCCTGAAGGTGGCCAATAAAAATGTCTTTGAATATGTTAAGAGTGCTGCTGATATGAAGTCCAGTTTCAGACTGGTGTTTTTCAGTTATTCACCACTGTGAACAGAAAACATGGACTTCATTCTTTTAATACACTTGGTACAAGCTCATAGCATTCTCCCTAATCCTAGTTAATCATTATGGGCCTTGTGAAAAATATGATCCAATGATTCAACAAACTAAAAAAAGAATAAAAACCTTTTACAAAATATTCAATGAGCCAGATTACAGGTATATGTTGTATAGAGTTCTTTTTATTTTCATGCAAAAAAAAATATGCACACTTAATAACACCCTTTTATTTTGATTTATTTACAAGTTTTAAGTTCAATCCCTTTATTCTCAACTGATTTTATAACAAATGATTGAATATTTTTCAAGTACATTATTGTTCAAAATGCACAGACAATGTGCAGCAGCAAATGCAGCAAACCTCAAAAACAAGGTGCTACAACATTGCTTCTACATCAAGAGACAGACAAGTGTCTGGGATAGTGGTTTAATTTTAACACTTATACAGACATACATCTATACCTAGAGAGAGACAGACAGATCTAAGAAAGCAGCTACATCTGCAGAGGAAGGAAACAGCATGTTACAAGGACAATTCAGGGAGGTCAATTATACATAGAACATTTGACAAACAACATAGAGAACAAACTTTGGCATTAATTACCAGGGTACAAAACGTAGCACATTCCAATCTGTCAATGGAGTGTAATATGGAACTATGTAGTCTGTAGCTGTTTGTTAATATTAATATCAACAAGTATTTGACATTGTCAATGAAAATACTATCACGGCTATCATAAAACCATTTTAATGGAGAGCAGATAAGTAATGATGCAAAATTACACTGCCATTTTTGTATCTGTAATGATTCAATGCCTCAATACGAGATCTGTAAGGTCACTCCACCTGAAAAGTTGTTAACTAAGGAAGCTCAGAGTCTGAAAAACACAGCCTGACACTGCTGAACTAATTGGCTTTTAGTTTTATACCCTGGTTAAGTATCCATTTCACATTGCCTGATTAACACATAACACTATGCTTGTATCAGCCGCTAAGACAAGAACTGAAAAGCATAAGAAATTCCCTGCATGCATTATGTGTGGTGTTAGCAAAAGAGTGAGATGTGCCCCAGTCCATCTGAGGCACAGCAAGTTGCATAACATCATTACCACTTTGCAGGGTCTGTCGTCCTCCAGCCAACACTCCACTAGGTAACATTCCAGTGGGAGTCAAACCCTTGAGTGTCAGCACACTTTCACTCTCCTCCCTGGTGTGACAAAAAACAGTAACAAAACCTTAAATATCCGCACATGAAAACTTGCACTGAAGTAAAATAATGGACGGGGAAAGGGAGAGCCTAGTTTTGCTGTGTTTTAGGCATGTCAAGACTGAATGTAAATTCAAATTCAAATAATTTAAAAGGGGAAAATAATTCTATTCCATACCAGTCTTCCCTCCACCTAGGAGTTATAAATGCCGGCTACTTCTGAACCAGATTCTGAGAGTTATTCACATGCAGGTTCATTAGGTTTGAAATGAGCACTAAATGCCTCATGAGGTACTGAACATATCTCACTACCATAAAACAATCCCAAATTTTGTTTTAAGTGTCTCTACTTTGGGAAATTACAACTTTAAAAAATTACCCCTATTTTAGCAATTATGATCTGTGGAAAAACAGACATCCGGGGTAAACATGATGATGAAATCTCTACTTTTAAAGAAGATGGGAGTAATTTTTAAATAGTTGAAAATAGACAAACCAAAATGGGAAACAAAACCCCTCTACTCCTCAAGTTCCTGGTATGTCAGAAATTTTCGAAGTCAGTCCTGACCTCCTCCATTACACCCTGGATTTCAGTCTTTTTTATCTGGTATTGCCTTTCCAACGCTCTTAGTTAACAGCTGGACAAACAACATGTAGACCAAAGATCACACTCTCTCATTTCTCGAAAGATGTCTCAAAAATAACCCAAAAATATTCTTTAACCAAAAATTCCAATGTCAACAGGGTGATTCAGTATGCTAAACAAGATTCGGATGCACAGTGATCTCCCTGAAAAGTATCTGGCATTCATTATCCTGAAACAGAGATATTTGCCATACATACATAACAGGGGTTTAGGAATGCAGAAATCATGCAGGTACCTGAGAACAGAGAAGACTCTTGCCATCTTGCCAATTGCACGAATTTTGTTTCTGATTATTTCTTTCCGTGCGGCAGCTGTACCTACTTTCAATAGAATAAGAAAGAGTCTCAAGCTCATGAGTAATTAGAAGGTCACTGTTTTAAAGTGCCTCGAATTTAACAAAACTGTTAAAGTTCAGTACTCTTCATAGGAGGTCAGAACCCAAACATTTAAGGACACAATGCTATCAAATTAGAGCTTCAGAATGCCATCAAAACCACCACCACCTCTGTGTCCACAAAACACACACAAAAAAGTTTAGATTGTTCACAATGATTTCTTAAAGCTAGTAAGTACCTGAACAAGCACCAGTAGAGTATAGTAACTATCATAACTCATTTGCTAAATTTTACACTTTAAATTCTTCGTACTGATAACTGTGTATATCAAGATGTAGGCAAGCAGCCCAATATAGAAGCCAAAGAGATACCAAAGCCATAAAAAATAAAGATTTTCTAATCGTTACACAGCTGTTCAAGAGAGAACAGTGGTTTCCCTTTTTTTGTGTCAGCTACCCAGAACACAACTCCATGAAAAACCCCCAGAAAATAAACAAGCAAAAAATTGCAGTGGTACCTTTCTTACCACTTAAGTCTGTGTTCCACGTCATCTTAGGTTTGCATCATTTGCAGAAATTACAAATACCAAAGATCTGGAGTAAGTACTGCACATTCTACAAGGCAGAGTGATACCACTTCTGACAGACAAAAGTGAGGACAAAACTCTGAAAGAAGGCTTGTGATTGGGAAGTAGAGCCACCTTTGCCTGCCTTGACAGGAAAACTGAAACACCTTTCTCCAACAGTAAGTGTTGCTGTTTTGTTTCAGTCATCCTTCTCCTCATATTACTTTCCCTTTGCCAACTCCTCAATTTTGTTAAAAGGCAGATGAGGAGGTATCAAAACCAAAATCCTTACTTCTCAGCCATTGGGGAAGGAGAGCATTAATCACATCGAGGTAAGAGTATCTCAGTCATACTGTGAATTGAACCACAGGGGACCAAGAGTGAACGAGCTCAGATGATATCTATTAGGTATTCCAGAACTTCCATGTACCAGTGTTGGTCAGTCTTGGGAGAAAAGTAACACAATAAGAAGTTGCCAACTAAATTGCAAGAATGGAGAAGAGAGGACCACAGAAGTGAGCAGAGGAGAGCCACATATCCACAAATTCGTCCACTTGCATTCCAAAGGGAGCTGTGGAAGAATCTGTTCTCCATCCCTGCTCACTAGCATGGGGCTTCCCCGTGAGGGTACAGACACTCAGGCACAACAGCCACACTTCTCAGACCACAGCTGCAAGAACACAAGGCCTTCTGTGGCACAAGAGTGGGTAGATTTTCTACCCTGAACACCAAACCAAATAAAACACAAAAGATAAAGCATATAAGGGCAAACGACAACAACAAAACCACTCAAGACAGAAAAGGTGTAATGACACAGAAAAAAAGGGGGCAAGAGAAAACCTTCGTATGAACACAATGACAAAATCTTGGGGTAAGACAAATACCTGCCAGTCCACATAAACAAAACAAAAAAGCCAGGAACTGCTGAGTAAAGTTTTTTTTAGACAAAGTTAGAATATTAATAGACATCAAACTAAAAAAGTGACAAAACAAGTGGCTCAGGAAAAACTTGGAATAGGATAGTATGAAACATTAGATTTTTACTGAAAATAATTTCCTTGAAATCTTAATTTTTAAAGTTCTAGAAATTTTTACTTTCTCTCTTTGAACACTTCTGAGTAGCCACTTGAGCATCTGGAATGAGAAGGGGACTCTTTTAGAGTTTGAAAACGTCAGGGCTAATTGGGACATCAAGTATTTCTCTTTAAGTTCCTCAATTCTTCTTCTACCTACACCAATTTGAAGGCTCCACTGATGCCAAGTTGTAACGCGCCAACTGGAAAGACTTCAGGCAGTGCTAGTGCCCGTGCTTTAAAATGAGAAAGATTGCTTTGGGTTGTTTGGTTTGTTTGAGGGGTTTTTGTTTGTTTTTTGGCATTTTTCATTTTTGTTTAAGATGACTTCTCATTGTTCTGGCCCTCCAGAATCAACACAGCCAAGGCAAAAAGCCAAAGGCATTCCTCCAGGCTGCAGCACTGCACTAATGTGGCAGTTGAATCTTGGTTACTTAGAGAATGGCATCTGCTTGCAGAAGAATGTCTTGATTACACCCTAAATTATAGGAGATATGACAAAGAACTTCCCCATTTCCCATTCCCAACGCCTGCACAAGAAACAAATTCTGAAATGCTGACCTGTTATGCCCCAAACATAACTTTTAGAAACATGTCTATAATCTAATGTATTTCCAAGTATTAAAAATATTCTCTGGAACCAACAAATTTATACAGAGAGAAAAATTATTATTAGGCAAGAAGTAGCCAGAAGAATTTCTCTGTACAGAACTATCTACCCTGTGATTTCTGAAAAACAAGTGACAGACCCTGAATTTAAGTTAGCAAGTAGTCTTCTTTTTACAATTTGCATCCGGCCATCTTCAAAATAGCACAGAGAATTAAAAAGTACCTTTTTTGACATCTTAGTTAAGAAGATGAAATGTACTACACAAACCAGGTTTTGGAACATTTTATAAACACATTTCATGCACAACCTTAAAAAAACAGCTCACAAAGAAAGTATTAAAAGAGCAAGACAGACAACTGAAAGCTCCCTACACATGCAGGACCAAAGATAAAATTTTAGAAGTAGGTAAAAGAATGAAATTCTACAAAAAAGGAATGAAAAAAGGAGGAAAAAATTCATGCACAGAAAGACAGATGTCTTGAAATATGACTTCTGATGACAAAATACACAAGTCTTTATAAAATTCCCATTGAAATGTTTAACAGTGATACAATACTACATAGTATCTCTCAGTAGAAAGGTATTTTTTCATTAATACTTTATACTGTCAGGTTCTGTGAAGTCATATTTCAAAACATTCCTACTCTGTCTGGTCTGTACCTTTTTTATTGCCATATATGAGTCGCTCTTCAGATGGAGATTCCAGAAAAAAAGGAAGTGAACGATGGAGAAAAAGGTGAGTGAGACAAAAAAAAAAAGATATTTAACTTGGCAGTGGTAATAAAGAAGGAATGGAGAAGAAATGTGAAAAAAACAAAATGGAAAATTGCAACACTTAAAAAGGCATTCATCAAACAAGAAGTGGAATTGTTGAGAATATTTAAAATTTGACGAATAACAAGTGAAAGCTTGAAAGTCAACAGTTAAAAAAAAATCCAACCACATAAAAAGATAAAGCATAGACAGTACCTAGGTGGCATAAGAGATGCATCAAGCAAAGAAATTGTTAAAGGAGACAGAAGAATAAAATAATTCAAATTAGGAAACTACAGACAACACGGCATGTGCAATCAACTGACGACTGCAACTGCTCTGGCAAACATAAATTCTAATGCCTCAGAATAGCACCTAACCCCGCCTGTTTCAATTGTTTTATGTCCAGTTTAGTAGATTTATTTGAATAAAAACCAGGGATTGACTGTTGGCAGGATCACTTTTGAGACTTCTTCCACGTTTTCACATTTCTGGCAACCATCTAAATGGCAGCAAAGTTAAAGTGGCTCAGAACCAATGCACTCCAATAGAAAATACAGCTGCTTGGCAAACACTAATCTGCTATCAAATTTGAGCAAAGTAGTTATCAAATGCTAAGAAAGGGCTTGTGTCTCTAATATCTTCATAAATGATCTTTTCATGTTCCTCAAAGGCTGCTGAAACTTTCCTTCCTCCTCCCCATCAACAACAATTCACTAGAACAGTTCTGTTATAGGATAAAATGAAGCAAGTCTGAAAATATTTAGGTGTGACATTAAGCACTTCTGTAAAAAGTCCAACAAAACCAAGTGTGATATGCTAGGTCTTCATGTCAATGTTGCTTCCTAATCATCATGCTACAAGCATCTCTTAACAATCTACTGTAGCACAGTTTAAGAGACAGAAAGATGTTATAATTCATTACATGAATACACATAATACAATGTACATACACAAGTTGTCCTTTAACTTGAAACTCAAACACTGACTTAAACTTGCATTTCAGACTTTATTTGTAGTACTTTGCCATAAAAAATATTGTATCTGATGTTCTCCTACGTCAACTGTTATTGAAGGATAATAATGAAGAAATTTAGTGTATTATAATACATTTATTTTAAATACTAGCGAAGTAAATTAGTATGTTTCAAATTTTAAGTGCCAAGACATTTGGAGAATTTCCCACTAAAAGTTAGTTTTATATTGAAATCAGATATGAGGATTTGCAAAAAGTTTGTTTTAAATAGAACTCACATGAGGATTTGCAAAGGTTACTATTACTGCTTCTTGATCACAAACACAAATGCAATTTCTTTCCCTGTCCCACCAAAAGCATTGTTTTCTACAGAAAAATTTGAAGGCAATTTTGTTCAAATTCCAGGCAATATTACACCAGTCTAAGTTAACTATTGCTTACAACTTATTACCAATAAGAAGATGTACGTATCTTAAAGTAAACCCTACCGTCAAATTGATCTTCTCCCTCTGTCATCAGTTCATCATCAGAGCAAATGCTCAGAACATTCACCAACATTTCTGTTACTGTATAGGAAAAAATAGACTTTATTTCATTCTGCATAGAACTTAAAATATTTCCATGCACACAAGATATAGTTAGTCACCAGCAACTCTAGTGAAGGAACTTCTCACACCACAGCCATTGCTCAGTAACCTCGTTTCAAAGTAAGTGTTTTTCTTGTTGTGAGTTGTCACAGAATTTACAAAGCTCAGAAAAATAAGCATCTATAAATTATACAACTAAACAATCAAACAACACAAAGAACACTCCTCTCTTACAAGGAGTTAGATAAAATGACTTTTCTTTTAAATTAATAGTTTTATGCTAGGTTAAGTATTTGAACTAGTTTTCATGCAAACTTTACTTAAATATGAAAAATTTTGACTGCTCAAATTCAGGCTTGAATTGCAAAAGCTATTCTGTTCCTGACACCTGCAGGCATGTAGCAGAAGCACTCAGGCAGAAAAATATTAGAATATAAATATGGGAGTTTGTCTTTTCAAACTTCCCTTAAATGTATCAACATAGTGGATACAGGCTTTTTGAGACAAGTTTGTGTATTTTTTTTCTCCAGGAATATTCTTATTCTGCTACTCAATCTTTCCTACATGTATCAGACTTTTTCTTAAAATATTCAAACCTTTCTCTACATCAAGTATTCAGACACCTATCCAAAAGGCAGCTGGTTAAAAACCCTGTAAATTGCTGCCTACATTTATCCATGACTAATTCATACAACCCCTGTGTTATGTGCCATGGTTGTAGTCTTCATTCTTGGGAAAGAGTTACTCTCTACTGTAAAAGAAAAACTCAACCAAAGTATTATGATTTTGATCTGATCAATGCAGACCAGACAATATTGACACTAAATCCTTCATCAGAAGTGGGAGCATGCATTTGTCCAAAGGCAAGGCTAGCTACAAGGGCCATGACTCCAGCATCTGAAGCACAGAGCAGGGCAATGAAACACTCAAACGCTGTTAAAAAAGTTGCTAGATGTCATTACCAGCAACACAACAAAAGCAAAATACACAGTATCAACCCTTTGCTGTTGAAAACATTATCTACTGCATCACCAGGCAAGAGAGATATAAACAAAATCTCCTTTCAAATGTCAGGTCCCTTCATTTAAACATTAAAAAAATTGAGTGGGTTAACCATAGAAAGAAGTATAAAACTATTTGCATTTAACCACTTCCTAAAGACAACATAAGCAAATCTAGAATCCTAGGTTTTTATGTCCATAAATACATAACTGCAAGGAATCAAAATTTTATTTAAATTTATTTAAATTTATTTTATTTGAATTAATTTTAAACTAAAATAAAAAGAAATTTTCAAATAAATTTAAAGAGCTCNTCCCAACGTCAATCTGGGAGAAATAAGAAAGATATTAGTTGATGAATAACATCTACTTACCTTTTTCTCCAACAAATGGCAAAGACCATGTGAAAACATCCATAAAATTTGGTAGCCAGTAAGGATGAGGAGAACAATTGAATTGACGAATATTCATCACATTGTTTTCATATTTTAATACAGCAGCTAAAATGAAATTCAGACATTTTGAAAAGAATGTTTAAAACTTGTGACTACCACAAATGTTAAGTCACAGGCTTGGTTTAGGTCTATTTATACTATAGACTAAATAATCCCAGAGGCATTCCATTCTCTTTCTTTCACAGTATTTACAGACAGGTAAAAAAAATGGAGCACGTTGGATTTTTACTGTGTATGTTTCACTTTAGGGTACTGTTACATGTCAATATAGATCTGTACAAGACTATTTTAGGTCTACAATCAAGAAAGATTTTTAGAAGTCCTGAAAAGGTGTGCTTTCAGTAACTTTAACAAAACTAACTCAGAACTAACTCCAGCAGTACATTCAGTATACACAAATTCAAGTTTTATTCTTCATATGTGTCTTCCCATGCTATAAGCCTGGAGTAAAACCACAGACATCTAGAGGATGAGGGAGAAGAGAAAGCATAGAGAAAAAAGACAGAAGCATTCTAAAGCTAAACAAGCAGTTGCCTACATTTTTCTATACTTACACTTGCATCAGACTGGGAATAGCTCATGTGAAAAAGGGTTCTATGAACACAGTATCCATAGAGATAGTGAAAAAAACTTAAAAAGCGAGTTGAAGATATTTTTACTTCCCCTTTACTTTGCAATCAGTGAAAGTAACAACAGCTCATCTTTTCCTGTGTAGTTATTCACCCTACAGAAGTGGTATGGGCTGGGGGTGGTTCTTTATAGGTGGGTGTAAAAAACTGCAATTTATTTAATAGAAAAAAGATGCTGGTTTCAAAGGAACACTGTTTGAACATTTGGAGATCATTCATTCATCATACTTGAAATGCCTTACCTTAACATCATACTAGAATTTCAGCAGGCTTTATTTTTAATTTCCGTTGTTGAACTTTATTCTCACCCATGAGTAATACTAATTCACAGCTAAGCTCTTCTCTGTAATTCTGACTTGTAAATCTTTCTTCACATTATTAAACATGCTTTTCCTGTTCAACTCTGTCTTAGCAGAGGATGGACAAAAATGGATTTCTTGTTTTATACCTCCTTAATAACATTTCCAAGGGTGATCAGTATTTTGATCACTACTTGCTCTACCTTGTTTTCCCATATGTGGCCATTATGGGAATTATCATCACAATTAGGATGCTCAGATGCCACGATAAACAATGCAAACCACCTTCCTTGCCCACTAAAGACAACCAGAGGAGAGAAAACTCATACCACAGGAAAACCTTGCCTGATTTAATCATAAGTACTAAATAGCAACAACTTTCACAAAGGAAACCTTTGACCACACTTATGCTTCAAGGCACTCTTCTTACAGGAAGTTGTAATTTATGGCTATTTTTTATAACTTTCATTAATAGATTTTTTTTGTCCTTTAGTTTCTTAACTGGCAAAAAGCTGTTGATATTAGATTATCTAGTTGGACTATTTTATTATAATATACAATTACTAATAGCAAGTTCTTACCTTTATTATTGTAGACATCCAGGTAATTAGGTGCTGAAAAAATTGTTATTAAAGATGGGAACCCTGTAGTTTGACTTTTCCTGTACATTCTATAACTGCAAAACCAAACAAATTATATTACATCTTACAGCAAATAAGCAATTAATTTTACTCTGTGAATGTTTCCTTGAAAGATACAAAGTACTCACCCTGCATCTTGTGCTTCATGTGCTCTAATGATTGACAACAAATTATTATTTTGCAAAAATTCACAAACTGCTGGATAGCTGTGAAATGAAAAGAATTATGAGTAAAAGATATTCTCTTAAAATATACAGGAAGAGTCAGTACTAGAATACCCAACTAGATCACAGCATACTCTCACCTATAAAAGTATGAGCATCCTCTGACTGTATTATGACTGAAATGTTCTGGTGAATTTTCATTTCCAAAATCTTCTGAAGGATCTGACCACAATAAGTCACACATTGGTCCAAATGCTGGAGGCTCTTTGAATCTATCTAACTGTTTAGAAAGAAAAGGCAACAGCACAAATACTCTTTAAATATTAAATTATTAAGTTTTACACATTTGTTAGCCTACATATCCATCAATACCAAGTATTTTTAGAATAAATCCCAACCATATCAAAGAGAAGTAGTTTCTGTATAGTTTTTCTCTCCTCCTCATGAAATAAGGCACAGGCATGCCAAAAGAACCAAACCTGTTAAGAGCAATAAGATTTATTAGTTGTAAAAAGAAAGGAGATAGGTAACTTCCAGACTGATGGATATGTGTAATACAAGGTCAAGATATAGACAAGGAACAAAATGGTCCTTTTTCATGCACATGCCACATCTACCAATCTGGAGACACTACCAGGAATTAGAAAAGAGAAACAGTACAGAAAACAGGAATTATAAAAGAAAAGCATGAATAATTAGCACCAACTAGAAGAGACTAAATATATATTACAAAAAACCCTAAAAATCCAAACAAAAGAGAAAAAAAACACCCTGAAACACCCGTCTCCATAATGGATCATTTAACAATGTAATGAAGATGTGACTGGCCCAGCCATCTACGATTCTTTTCATATAAGCTTTATTTTTCAGCTCTATCCCTGATGTAATGGGCCATAAGCATTTTGGGAGATGTCTGTGTTTTCTCTCTTGCTGCTTCTTTACTGATTTTCACTTGAAACACCTGTTTTAGCAGCCTGCAACTTTCCTAGTAACCACAGTCGAAAGGGGCAGAAGTAAGGAGGAAAGTGCATTTGTTAACGTAAAAGGAAAATACTCTGCTTAAGTAAGTTACAGGCAATCAATCTCTGATGTCCTAGAAATGAAAGTAGATATCCCAGATTCAATGTAAAGTTTATTTGGTCTTTATGTAGCTGGAGTTTGTTCACAAGATGATTTTATCCAAGAAATGTAGGAACAGTTCTTTGATGGACAGTGCATTTATCTCACTTCACTTCCCATACCAAAGAAGATGACTTTGATGGTACTAGAGAACACTTAACTCTTCATGACAGGCTCGAAGGGAGGTTTGGTGAGCACCTGGTGAATTTGAGTCTAACGGTCCATAGGAATCCATTCAAATATGGAACCAGCAGTAGTGCCAAGCTCTCTCATGCCCTGGAAAATCAGAGCTCCCGAGGCTGCCACCTGTAACATAAGTGGAGAGGTCCAGATCTTTACAAATTCCTGCCAGATAATGGTAAGGCAGGTATTAACTGAAGTTGTTGTTGGAATTTATTCAATATTAAAAATCCTGTGGTTTAGCATTTCCCACACTGGATGATAAACCTGGTATGGAGTATTTCTTCCAGATTGAAGAAGTCAGTCCATCAACTTCTGCAAGTACCTGAATTTCTGTAGATTAAACCATCAAGTTTCTAAACCTCCAGCAATAAATTGGGTCCAGAAGCTAACAGAGGCATTCACACAAGGAAGTTTCAACTGTTTGCTGATGGATGTTTCCTGCAATACAGAAGGCTGAAAGTCTAGAAAACATTTCTAAGAATTTTTCTTTAGTCTTCAAGGATTTTTCCTTATGACTCTGGCCAAATGGATTTTTATAAATAAGAAGTTTTGGCTGCTTGCAATTAACACACCTCTCTCCCAAACTAATTTCTCATAGCATTGAAACAATAATGCAGCCATTTCCTGAAGTAAGGTCAATTTGTAAAAAATAAATATACTTACATACACTTATACATATACTACATGTACTTACTTACATACACACCAAATCAGTTTCTTCTTCACTAGACAGTCTACTAACTGGTATGGTTCTTAAGATACCTCAGAATTTAAGGAAATGTCAGTTCAAGCTACTCAACCCAGACTGCATATATCAAATCAGAATAATCAGCTCAAGGGTTTCTCTTTATTGGCACAGCAAGGAGGTTAAAGGACATGAGTCAATTCAAAACATTTGTTACTGATTAACTATTTCTGAATGTGCTTCGACTATGGCAAAACAGAATCCCAATACAAATTGGCTCAACATTTTTCTAAATATGATTAAGGTAACCAGGAAAGACAATTTTCAAAAACAGGAATCAATACACCTGGTGTTGAAACAGAACTAGGTAGTGTATTTTTTAACATACTGTAAAATATTTAAATCTGAAGAATTTTCTAGGTACTATGCAGTCACAACAACTAAACTGATATGCGTTACACCTCCACATGGATGTTTCAGTTCAGAAGTACCAAAACCTGAGAGGTAGATTAAGGTACAGCAAATTAAAACTATTCTACTTTTGAGGCAAAAGACCTTCACAGAAGTTTCACACACAGACACCAGTTTTAATTAATCTGTCCTAATTTTCCTGAAAACTATCACCTAATAAAGCCTAAAGAACAATGTAAAGGCCAGTGAAGAGTGGCGGTCATCTTACATATTACTGAACAAAAGGAAATTTCAGCAGGCCACAGAAAGGAAGCAAGGCATTACAAAGACAGATTCCCAGTAGTGCTGCCATATATTTCAAGGCAAGTTGCTGACCAAGTCTTAGTATCACCAAGAGCTAGACAAAAGACTGACCATCTGTTGTAAATGAGGAAAAAAATTCTTTGTGTCTCTTTTAGAGTCACCATAATCTTACCCGGATCCTTCTTTCTAAAATGCTAGGTTTAAAAATCACAGTTCTTGGCATTTTGTTTCAGTAGAAGTCTTGGCAGTGTAAATGAATTCAACTAAACATCATCTCTAAGTTGATGGATATGTGTCTGAAAGAGACACTCTTTACCAAGACAATCAGAACATTAGTGGAAGTGATGGTCAGAGAATAAAAATCAGATTACTGAAAGTTTCACAAACTTCCATTTTGGCAGAAATATGAAGCACTTGTAACAACCTTTCTGTTCAGGATTCATGCCCAGTATGATAGCTGTCCTCTTCTGGAAGTAAATTTATGACAGCAAAAACATTAATTGAAATTGTGTAGTTTAATCACCTTCCTGCATGTCAATACTCATGAAAGACTTCATCCAGAAGAAATTGCACCCTGCATAGAATTTTTCTTTTTTTCTTAGGTGATTCCTGCACTATTTATAGAGCTGTGATTTCCCTTTTATGCCAGATAATTACATCCTTGCAGCAAAGACCTCTCCTTAGTAAAAACTTCTGCTAACAAACCAGAAGGCCTGGAATATTATACAATTGTCTTGACTGTTTACAGAAGTAATTTCACACTCATACCCCAAGTATATGATTAGATACAAAATGAGCATTTCACATCACCCATTTAATTTAAATACATTTAAAATATCAGTGCATGCCAAGCTCTAATGCAGCTATTGAAGCTGCTGCCAATCCACGACTAGCACCTTTTTCAGGTTACCAGATGATTCTTCAAAAACAAAAAAGGCCTTACATTTATAAACATGTTCTTCATCAGAACAAAATACAATGCATATTTTCACATATGCATATAAACATTTCACCCTAATGTAGCTTTCAACATTACAGAAACACATCTGAAAGTACACGCCAAGACAGGAGAATTACCTTTTAGTTAAATTTACTTGATATCTGATTAGCTGCAAGACTGAGACTAACAGAAAAATGAATCAAAATCCTATTATGACAGTGGCTTTCCAAAGTGTTTTTCCAGAATACACTTTCTTTACATTACTTTCCAAAAAGCCTTGACCATGCTTTCATCTGTATAGTGAGAAGTGTTAAGGCATTGTCAGAATGGCACTGTTTAGTCTCTTTGCTTTCTGACTTCCCTTTCTCTGCACAATACACTTGGATTTCTGTACACATTAGTATTTGCTTTGGCAATGCAATGTGCCTCAGTACATTTTCCCACTTACACCACTGATCTTGTAAATACACTTCCTCTCTGTTTCTATCATTTTCTTCTCCTCACATATCGCTCTGCTTGGCAGTGTAATATCTGTACGTGAAATAAACTGACATTTGAGGCTCTGAAATGGTCAAATCATTACAAAAAATTCCTAATGAATAAATACAGTGAATTCAAAAATAAGAATCAACTGGACAGCCTATAAATTTGAGGAAAGGGAGAGGTAAAAAAGAAAAATTAAGCACAAATAGAGAAGAAAATGCTAAGGAAATGAAAAATGTAATTAATGAAGATAAAAAGACAAATAGGCTGCCAATACATACTTTTATATACTATAAAAACAATTTAGGAGTTTGCTTTTACTTCCTCTCTGACATTCAGATCTTTTTACATACAGGCCCCCATGTACCTTCTTCCATATGTGGATAAACCATGGGTTTTCTTCCATCCTTACCTACACGCCTAAAGCTTTCTTAGAACCACCTACATATACTTTAAGCTGAAATCATCTACATTTTAGCTGTTCCTAATCACAACAGGAATTTTGATTTCCAAGTGCAGCAGTCAAGATGTCAGCTAATTTAACTTAAAGAAGTCTGAAAGGAGTATGCAAAAAGGAAAGCAATGGACTTCGAAAATTCCCATCTGATACAAACTCCAGCTGACAAGTTATCCATGCAAGTAAAAACTACATTATTAGAAACAGATACCTCATGTCATCACAATCTTCTGTCCTTTAAATTGCACATCACTATTTAGTATTTCCATTGTATAATTTAAATAAAAACTTTTAAATTCCTCTTATTAATATACTCAGGACATTCACCACAGTGACAAGTACTCCTCAACTGTTACTCAAATGCCTACCAAATTTGCCATTTTAAATGGTAATCTGAATTTCTATTAAATACTGCAATGTCACTTTGTCAAAACTAAAATCCACATATTTAAGACAGTGAAAAAATTTTCAAAGAAACTTGAGAATAACTGAAATACAACGTTACATATAGTAAGCAATTTTAAGACTGCAATTAATTTCAACAAGTTTTCTCTTGGAAGCCATGAGAACACTAGCTCGTATCTAGAAAGAAATGCAATGTATTGTTTTGGTTGGATATGAAACTCTTCAAATGTACTACCTGTCTCAGAAAACTATGTGGAGAGTTTGAGGGTTCTTTTTTGTGTATGTTTTGTAACGGTCCCATCTGTCCCAACGAAGCCTACTAATGGCAAATGCACTAGATAATCCATGGTATTTTAATCATGATACTGTTTAGCCTACATTTCAGCTCCTGATTTACACTTCAACAAGAGACAAGAACAGAAAATATACTGACAAGTTCATATAGATTACTTCGTATAGCATCATATAAATATCTCAATTTCCACTTATTTTCAAATACATGGAATACTCACTCTCCTAATGTCATCTAGTGTATTAACTTCTGGTGAAAGTCCACCATGAACACAAAGAAACTGTTGATTTAAGAGAGCAGCAAGTGGGAGACAATCAAAAGCTTCCATACAAGCATCATAGACTCTTTCAGAGTACTTTATTTTACCTGCAGGAAAGAAAATAGAAATCAGTAAAAAAATCCCTAATATACGGATGAAGTAATCTAGTGGATAAAAGCTCTAAGAACACATATCAAAGTGAACGCTTAAAAAACCCCAAAACAATGATTATTTTGGGGTTTAAATGAGCATTTCCAAACACCAAAACAGCAAGCACGTTTCTAAGACATATTTTCTTCCAGAACTATTAACTGTTTTCACTTCTGTTATCTCAAGTGTGGAGAAACTATTTTTATTTTTTAAAAAATAACTGAATTATGTAATATTTTTATATAATTATACAGCATACTTCAGTGTAAAATTTGTGAATTCTCATTTAGAGTGAAGAGCTAAGAACTGATTATAGATTACATCATTTTTACCTACATCAAAGAGGGTTTTACCAGGCCAAATGATCCATTTATCACAGGATCAATACTTATACAAGCCTTCAAATGGAGAGACAGCTTAGGTCACAAAGAGTTACCTTACTAATATAACTGAAATCAATCCTCCAAATGGAAAAATTACCCCACAGTAGGGATATTTTGCAAGCTTCACAACACTGCTCAGCAAGTTATTCTGCCCTTCTGACTACAGCCGACAGAGTAAAATTATCTTCCTCTCCAGGACTTTAAAATCAAGATTGTTACATCAAAATTTACTCCATAATGTATATTTACAGCCAGCTGTCTTCTTGCACTCCAAGGCCACACTGAACTGCAAGCAATTCTACAGAAGTCAATGAGGCCTCCAGATGTTTGCAAGGCCTTAATTAAACTAAGAGACAAAGATCTCTCAAGCACAATGTCAGACTATAGATCAGCAGTTTGGAAGTAAGCTAATTTTACATTCTTAGACAGTACTTACATTCTTGCTTAAAGGTAAAATACTCTGTTAGGTGTCTGCATTCATGGTTGCCTCTCAAAAGAAACAACGTGCTTGGGTAAAGAATTTTCAGGACCCATAAGTACAGCACGCACTGTTGAAAAAACAGGATATCCAGTAAAATACACTAGTTTATATGAACTTTAAAAATTGTTACTGAGAAACACTAAGTAAGAATGTTAACACTTTCAAAAAGCAGGTTCTGCTTAATGTGCCATTTTAAAACAGCACTACTTTCCCTAGTCCAGTTCTGGACATGAGTTATGCAAATTGCTTACTATTTTTCCTAATAATAGCCACACGGAACACTGAAAAAATATTTATATTTGCTGGATACTCAATAATTAAATAAACCCAGCAGAATTAAACTGTAGAACACTTTCATCTAGACAAACACTGTATGTTTTTCTGCCTGCAGTCTGGTACAATATATGATTCTAAACACTGGCATAAGAAGAAAAGAAGACATTTATTAACAGAGACTGGAAAAAAAAACCCTGACAATATAATTTCCCTTAAGGTTAGAGACATCATTTGGATGCAATTTTTAAACTTCAAATGGACAAAGTAAATAATCCTTTCCCCAAACACTGGGGAAGCTGATAGATTTTTCAGTGTACAAGCAGCAAAGTCAAAGAATTATAGTAATTTTCCCTCTATCATTATTACTGCAACATCAGCAGCAAACCCTCAAAAAGACAAGAGCTAAGAACATGCACAATTATTTCAGTTTAGAGTCTGTTACCACCCAGCAGTCCTGAATGCCCAAAATGCATTTCATAAATTCCAAATCTAGTTCTTGTATTTTTAACTGAGCACAGAAATCTCAAAACCCCACAAGTTTTGAACTTCATTGAAGTCACCTGCAAGCTGTTATTACTGTTCTTAATTGATGCCAGTACCCTGAAGCTACCATTCTTCAAAGTTATTTTGCATAGAATAGCAGAGTACATGAAAGGAAGAAAGAAAACAAATGGACACCTTAAGGAAACACTGTAAACACTGAGAAACACATCAAAGACTTTTATTGTGAAGTTTAGCTAAACTAACTACTGAATTTTTATCTTCTTAGTAAAAAATACGCAAAACCAATCTTTGTTCAGCAGGTTTTTTAAGCATAATGGTTGAAAAGATTTCATACCAGGTTTTGATATATTAACATATAGAGCTGCTACGAAAATGTCTTTTTCAAGGACAATTACATTACTTATAATCATCAAGAACAGTCAAAGAAGATCAAATTAATTAACAGGGAATGTCTATTGAAATTTTTCCTTAAAGATGATTTTGAGGCAATTGCCCTTGCTGCATCTCCTGTTCGTCTACCATCTCTAACAACTTCAAAATGCATTGTGCATGTCTTTAACAGCATGTACCCACACATTATTAGAACTGCAACATTTTAATACAGAAATGAAAGAACATACACTGTGACTTGCAAGACACTATATCAAATGGTATGCCATTCCATTAGATTTGGTATCTATGAAGAGATCCCAAGCTGAGTCACTTCCCAGGCTGGTTCCAGAAGAACACTTAACTTAAAAACCATGCTCTGAAACTAATCGATGTGAATAAATGAATATCTTTGAAATATAGAACACTTCATAAACATGCTGAAAATTAAAAAATTATTTGAATTCAAAGTAACTGAAAAATTAGTGGCAGAAACACATGTCATCCTTAGGGAATATCTGTATTTGTATTAAGAATTCGAGTAAAGAAAAGTATTAATAATTATTAAAAACATTTGATTATATAAATAAAAAGTTTCTTTTATAAAAATAAACAGATAATAATATTAAACAGATAATATTATTACAAATAATAAATTAAAAGACCTAGCAGTCATGACTCACCTGTTCTCCGAAAACATACAAACATATTACCAGAGAAGCAGCAGAACGTATAATAATGCTACAGAATTCACCTTACAGAAAACTGGCTAAAGAAAGAGGAGAAAAAATGAGTAAATCTGGCGATTTCAACAGGACAGTCCGAACGACTGGTCAACGTCCTCCTGTAAACAGGCCTTTATCACAGGAGAAGGCACAGCAAGGAAGAACATATTCACATGTTAAAGCAGACCTAAAATTTCATTTGAAAACCTAAGTGAAAGTGTGCTTATAAAAAAATTAGGACACAACAGATTAATATGTTCAGTTACCTCTATACTAAAATAACCTCTGTCTACATAGTCACCGAGGAAGAGGTATCTTGTGTTAGCAGGTGATCCTCCCACTTCAAACAGCTTCATTAGATCAAAGAACTGGCCATGAATATCACCACACACTGCAAGCAAAAATTTTGTTCGAATTAATTTTAAAAAAATCTAACAGAAAAGTTACTAAGTTATAGTTAACAGCCACAAAGTACTTCTCATTAAGAAAAAAGGCAGGTATAAAGCAGGAGTAACAAATTTTTGAAGGTTCCCCCTTTGCTTTTCATTAAAATGCTGTCTTTACTACTTGTGACAATACTGATGATAGCTCTGTTTGAGTCCAGAAGATTGGGGGGTATTTTTCCAACACATTTAATGCACTGAGCATTGAGGTCTTGAAAGCTGTCAGCACCTCTTTAATATTCTTCCCAACTCCTTAGGTATCTTTGCAAATTCTCCTTGGTATGTGTATTTGAAAATGGCTGTGGCTTCACAACAATTTGCCAAGTCCGTGTAAACTTGAAAGAAGCAGGGATTGTACTTTAGTTTCTGAGTTAGACTAGCATACCTTTTAATAAAATCATATCTTCTCCTTGCTCAGTTACTTTTCTCTTTCAAATAACCATGTTCATTATTTCAACAGTGGATTTTTCCTGTGTTTTTAGGATATGAGAAGGGACAAGACCAGTGGTCAGCAACCAAAGGCTGAAGTGCCAAAGATAGCAGCAGATGGGAAGTCTTTAAGGAGCATACAGCAAAACCACGTCATCTCACAATTTAAAAAAAGTAATTAAAAATGCATGCAAGAGACAACTGCTCCTATCTCCTCTTTCCCACAGGAATTCCCAGTTTAAAGGAAGTTAGGAGCCGCCTTCTCACTTGTGCATAAGGTGCCACTAGTAACAATTAACAGGAATGTGAGAGAACATGCTTTTCATTGATGCAAAATGTCACTGACAAATAGCATCTTCTAACTTTTTAGAGTTTATCAGTAAAGTCTTCAGGGAAAAAAAAGTTGCCCTAGTTTTGGAAAGAAATACTGGATATGGCACACCACATTTTAAAGGTTGTTATCCCCTTAGACCAGACCATTTGTCATTACAACCTATAAAATATGAGACTTAATAGAATTTGCACTATTTTATGTCTCTTTCCATAAGATTTCTACTCAAACACTGAAGGAACTTCCCTCCTTTTTAAGTTGCCAATATACCAATTATCTATATAAACAGAAATATAAAAATGCTAAACAAACTTTAATTTTGAGTTTTACTGGAACTTCAGAGGACTCTGAGCTCAGTCAGTCACTTCATAGTTTCCACCATTTCAATCACTCTATTTTTTTAAATGTCAACAATAATAATGATGCATTGATGTAAAGTTTTCATTTACCCAATACTAACAAATAACAAGTTGATGCCCTAAAAGAAGCTTTCAGACACTAATTTCATATAAATCCATTTAGAAGAAAACATGTTCAGATTAAAGAAAATCCTATTTGAACATAAAAAGCAAACCTACTTTCATTATCATAAATAACAGATATGCAACATAACTACTTTCTATGAATCTGGATTGTTTACAAATAAAAGTATTAAAGGACACCAATTCCACCTTTTACCAGGTCAAACAGAAACCGAACTGTTCAAACTATGAAAATACTCAAGAAAACCCTAAAAGTCAGTTTTGTATTCCAGTGGCTCTGGCCCTAGTGCCAAAGATGCTAAAATAATCTTTATCGGTACCACTACTCTCACAAGCATGTGGCTTTACATGCAACCTCCAGTCTCACAGACCAATATAAAGGTATATTTTTTGCTAAGAATCCCAATTCACAGTATTTGTTTCAAACCACAATAATTAGCTTCTCTTCACATATACAAATTTCAGAATTATCCTGAGTTCAGGTAGATGCTTTTGTTCCTACTTATAATACTGAAGTAATTAGAAATTTGCATTTCAATGGCTTTTAACTACTTTCTTCTTTTTTTCCAGTTTTAATACCAATCCTACTAGCTTTTTCAATAGGTTTAATGCTTTCATTTTGCAAAACAATGTGCAGAGTGTTAAGCAAATGCAGCTGTGAGGGATGATTCAGTAGAACTAACAGAGAAATTTTGGTTTAGCAATTTTAATACCAATTCTACTACTGAAAAAATATGGCTTTTTCAAATTTAATTACATATGAAAATACCTAGAAATATTACCTGTAATTGGAGCTTCAACTTCTATCATAGTTTTTTCCCTCCGTAATATTGCAGCACCCTCATTGATGATTCTAAGTGCAATTTCTTCATCCACTCGACCTTCCTTTATCAAGTGGTTCTTCAAAATGTCAACCCTTGGTCTTCCATCTGTGTCAAACACTTCTTCAGATGTCAAGCGATGTGTTGGTGGGAAAGGGACAGCTAAAATTTAAAAAGAAGAAACAGCAGTCATGACACTGCTATTTGAAATGTATAGTCCATCTAGGAATGGGGATCTATCATGGAATAGTTGCTATCCCAAGTAGCAAACTTGTCTTTTCACCAAGAAATTTTATGACATTGTTAAAATCTGGACAGAATAGTGCTGTGTATGTATTTAAAAAAATAAATATCTATATTATGCAAGGCTGTAGAAACCATAAAACAGAGTTAGAAGGCATAGTAATATGTACAATATCTGGAAGAGTCAAAACTGACTTTGCAAAGGGAAATAATCTCTCTCCAATATACCACCATTCCCTGAAGGACTCATGAAGTACTGGTGATGCAGGATTATCCATTTAATAGCCACTCAGACTTTCCAAAGCATTAAAAATTAACCCATCATCAAAGCCTCAGGGGAAAAACCCCACCAAAAGCCTCAACCAAACAAAAAGAACCACCAAAACAAATGCAAAGCTAGCAAGAAAAGGATCCAATACTGTTCGAAAGACTAGAAACAAAAGGAGTCAGTGAGCAGTGGTTGGGGACCAAAGCAGGCTCAGCAACTGCCCAGACAGCACATCTGGCAGTCGGGAGCAGTTCAGTTACTGTATAAGTGAAATATGGATGTCAGCCATGGAAAAGGAGGATACTTCAAAACTGCCACTAAGCAATCTCATGGCACTCAGGATGTTACAGGAAATAGTAAAACTAATGTGACCCATCCTCTCCTCAAGCATACTACTGTTGAAAGAATGAACTACAAGAGAAGCAAAATCATTCTGCTTCTCACCAGTTAAATACTCTGTGTTAAAAGAGAAAAATGGGACGAGCACATCCATTCAAAGATAAGAACTAATAACATGAATACACTTGTAGATAGATTTATTTTCTTGCTCTCTGAAGTTAAACTTTACATTCCAAAAATCAATGTTTAGATACTGAAACATTCTGTGACTTCATTTAAATAGATTTCTAGATTACTAGTAACACATTGCTACCCTTTTGTTATTATGGAATAGTAAAAATTTGTCAATAAAACAACTGATGCATAAATCATAGATATATTCACTGAAATTAAATTATCCTAGAAAATAAACTAGAGATATGTATACTATTCCTCTTATAAAAGTTTCTAGGTAGGCAGAAGCAGCAAAATTTACATTTACATACTGTAGAATGAATACACCTCTTTTTTGCGGATATAAAGTATTTGATTAACAAAAGGGAAATTACATGCCTTTCCTTCAGTCTCCTCTATCAGTAATTCAAGTTTCACTTGGAAATGTTAAAGTTCCGTGTAGTCCAAATGTTAATAAACTTATTTAAGATATCAAAAGACAATCATTTCTGTTCCGTGCAGGATTGTTTAAAGACATAAATCTGTTTCTGAAAAGCGAAATTAATTATTCTGACAAAATAAATTTATCTAATTTTTAAAAGCACTTAATTATGACCATGCAAGCATCAGTTCTAATATTCACTGCTTTTCTGAACTTAACTTCCCAACCTTCAGATTCTCTTAATGTTATTTTTTACGTTATTTGGAAGTTTATATCAATCTGTATGTAAATTAGTTTTAGGTTCTTTCTTGCTCCACTTTTTTTAATACATTATTTGTGGGTCCACAACTGCCTTCAGCAATTCAAAGCTGAGCTCATTTTTTAGGAGGGACTAGACTACTCACAGAGAAGATTTCTCCTGCTTTAATTCCTTCAAAAGCATTGGAGATCTCACACACCGTCCTAGAACCAAAGTCAGTCACCTCCAAGACACAGTTTTGTAAGAACTGTGATTCATTAATCCTAGTATTATTCAGATCTACTCAGATGAGAGATGACTGTTTTGTTCTTTTTGTAAGTTTTTTTTGGGTAGATGTAGGGTGTGGCACAGAATGGTCTGTTGAGGTGACCACCTGTTCTTCATTCTCTTAAGTGCAAATTATTACTGACTTACAACTACCAGTGGCTGCAGAATTCAAAAAGACCTTTTCCTTATTAACAGTTCAGATATATCAGGGGTTTTAAGTCCATGGTAAATGAAATTTTCTTCTCTTAATAAAGTTATTATATTTACTAACAAAATAAATTTTTGAGTTTGTCTATCAAATTATATTCTCTGGGAGGCTAAAACACCAGCTGGTTTACTCCAGTATCAAGATCTGTCTCAAATTATTTAAATTTATATATTTACAAAGACTCAGATTTAAAAGTCTATATTCAGGGGTTCATTATCCATAATGCACAAAACTCTCAACTGTGGTATGAGAAGTAATTAAGCATCCCTAAAGTTATATTTGCCACATAAAAAAATGAAGTTTAAAATTAGTTCCTCAGAGATTAACAAAATCCTTTTCACACAATAAATGTATTTTCCCATTGCTCAAGAAGAATTTCTTAAGAATAATTTTCAGAGAAGGTAGAATAAAATATGGCTAAAGATTTTAGCCATGATCTGCATCACCAGTGAATAAAAAGTAACACTCACTAGAAAAACTGTTTCTTCCCATTTTATACTTAAAGCTTTATTCTAGCAAAAGTTAACACTATTAGAGTGCATTCCTTTGAAAAATATTACAACTGCTTTTAATAGGTTAAGGATGACGATTTTTGAGGCATGTAGATAATTTCTGCAAACTAATGGGTTTAATTAAACCTTTGATGAAGTAGTCATAGAATGTTATAGCCTACGGAAAAAGAACTGCAGCTTGATGTGCTCCAAGACACAAATATAATCCATGTTTCAAAGTCTTTGTGCACAACCTGTGCTCTCGGGACTGTAACGGAATGGTAATTAAGGGGAATTACCCTAAGGAAATAACATGATGTTGGGCATTAAAGGATTCTCTTCTATTCCCAGCAAAGCTGAACAATAGAAAAGTACCTAGAGATGAATCCCTAAAGTAATACACACTGCAGGACAAAATAACAGATTATATCTTATTAGTAGAAGTATAGATGTCAATAACAAATATAACACATCATAATTTACAACCATGGACAAGATTTTCTAAAACAAATCATTGCTTAGTAGTCAAAATCAATAAATTTCACTTTAGAAATACATACAGATGATACAATTTTAATATATTGATCAAAAAATGTAAACAGTAGTGCTGAGGAAAAAAAAACAGTGAATAGCTTTTGGGACTTGTTAATGAAAATATTTTGATAGCTTTTTATTACTAATTGTATATGCATTAACAAAGATGGAAAAAATCACCTTTTCTTTACACTGCAGTGCTAATAAAAGATACAGAAAGCAAAACTTCTAAACCTAGTTCTACACTGACTTTCTACAAGCCTCTGGGTACATTGATACCTTACAATAAAGCATGCTGTGGAGATTCAAAGGTTAGCACCAATCGTAAGGGATAAATTCCCAGGACATAGTAAGAAGTTCAAAGGAGAAAAACTACATTACTGTGGCTCTTTACCCAATATAATAATCCCTGCTGAGAGGTGCAACAGGCAACTAACACAAACACACTACTTCCAGACCCAAAGAAGATCTCACATTGCCTAGTAATTGAGTACAACAGTAGCTGCTAATAAAATCTTACATGTAGATATTGTAAATTTAAACCACACTGACATATATGCCCATTGTAATAATCTCAGTTAAATCTGGCTTGTATCAAAGACACCCTGTTGGAACAGGCTCATCAAACAAGACGAGATCAAAGCCTCTAGACTAATGTAAGAAAAAGCATCAGGGATCAACTGTACAAGGTACTGTACTTTCACAAGCAAAACTGTTTCTGTTCTTATGACTGTAAAACTTAAATAATTATTTTTCTCTGACAGTGAAAGAAAATTAGCCATTTTTCTTCTATCATCAGGACCCCATGGCATGTTTCATGAATTTAGTTTTGACTGTTAAAACCTGCTCAATATCCCAGTTTGCATTTTTTGTTTCAAGAATGTTTTTGATTTCACAGCTAAAGTCTCACCTCACATTTCTAAGGTTGCTAAACAGAGACATTCTGTTTGCAAAGAATTTGTTGCTTTGGTGATAGGTATACATGAAACAGTATATATAATGTTTGTCTCCACCAAGTGTATCATGTATCAATACAACCATGGTGTTCTGTGAACAGGAAGGCCAGTATCCTTCAGTTTGTCAGCAGGTTTATTACCATGATAGCAAAATGGTCTGTGGTTTTTCTGCCGTTCAGTCACCTTTTGTGGACTTTTGGTTTTAAAAATGCATTGCTGTCTATGTATTGTCACTCAGAAGAATCACAAAGCCTAACACCTACTCCATCTTTCAGTCTGTCCCTGGAATTTTCACACCTCTGTCAACATCTCTACAGAAGGAAAAGATGCAGCACCCATAACTGCTATGAGGACAGAATATATCCAATTACCCTTCTGCATTGGCAGAACAGATTTGAAAAGAAACCACATAAAGGCATCACAGATGGTCTGTGGACCAGCAACCTTGAAAATACTAGATAAGCACAAATACACAGCCACATCTACAGAAATCAGAAAGCAACAATCAATAGCTGACAAAAACCACAAGTTCCACTATTCACCTCAAGCAAGAAAGCACAGATACAGCGAAATCAGTTTCTTGGAAATTACAGAAACTATCCTGAAGTTTCTTTGAATGCATGGTTCCTGCTATATTAGCCAGCATTCTAGAAGCAAGAAAAAAGGGCCCTGTAAACCTTGAAACCCTACAACAGCACTGAAGGTACTCATCCTCACTTATCATGTGCTTACAGTCTCAAAAGTTTCATAGAATTTTAAATCTCAAATGAAACAATGGATGTATCTTGTATGCCATGGTGCATTCATTCATCTTATATAATGTGTAGTTTTTCAATTAACTTGGTTGATGTTTTTGGAAGTTCGTCACCGGGAAAATACAATTGTTTGTTTGAAAACTATTTAAAGATACTCCTGCCATTAAAATGGCCACACTGTGTTATGCCAAAAGATTACTTAGTGCTTAAATTTACTTCTGGCAATGACAGATGTGTAGGTCTTCCCCTCCCCATACCCTGTTTTCCAAACAGGGTGGTTTATGGATTTTCTCTAGAGTTTCATCCAGGCCACCATGTTTATGACCACTGCTAGAACTGTTTTGTACTACTTTGTCCAGATTCTGAATACACACTTTCATAGTTTTTGCCTCCACTGCACCTTATTGCTACAAATCCCACAATTTAAATTACACGTTATTTGAAAAGGTATTTCACCTTTTCTCTTTTGTTTGGTACGGCATTTCTCCTTTTCACAGGGAGACAAGAATTAGAGTTCCTTCCTATTCAACTTTTCCATTAAATACCATTCATAAGGTAAGAAATATCTAACTCTATTCCCTACTCAACACTCCTTTTCCAAGTCAGAGATTTGTGATCTTTGTCATTCCACCTCTCCCAAACGCCACTCTGTGCCTCTGAACATATCTTTAGATAAAGAAAAAAATCAGGAAGATCAAACAAATTACGTGCTGTTCAAGATGCACATATAACACAGCATACATATACTGGCATGATGGTGCAATCTCTTTTTTCTAAATTGGTCATCTAATACTCCCTGAATTCTTATCAGATCAGTTGACTGCCACTGCAAAAACATTTTCAGAATATTATCCATACATATCCTAATATTTCTTACCAAGTTCACTGCCATCTATGTTTAAGCAAGAATTGTTCTGTCCTTTGCAGAACAGCATCTACAACTTCTTTATCATGCACTTAGTCTAACAAGAGCTTATTGAAGCATCTCTGGAAGTTTGCTGTCCTGGATAAGTGTTACTATTTGCCATTCACTCTGTTTTCTAAAGAACTCGTCAACAATTTTAAAGAGCACAGATGACAGGTGTTAACCTCCCTCCACCATAGGAGTTTATTATCTATTAACATCCTTTCTCTCCTAAATAATTTTGATCCAGAAGAGGATATTTCCTCTTTTGCTTACTTTAAAAACTTCAGTGAAGAAACCTGATGAATAGTTTTGCCAGGATCAACAAGCTCACCGGCTTCTTCAAAATATTATAACAATTTCTCTTGATTTTCAACTATGAAAACTGTACCAACTCCCGTTTAACACTGGATTTCCCAGGGATACAGTTAGGCCACTCTTTCTTACAAGTGTTATTAATCTGTTTAAACTTATTGATCTACAGTTCTCCAGTTAAATCTAGAATTTATTGAAAAATGCTGCCATGCTCCATCTCTCAGAAGATGAGTTATGCCACAGGCTATGGAAAATAAACCCACAATTTTGTACCCAAAATTCCCAAAGAATTCCTTTAGAACCACCAGACAAACATCTTCTGATCCTGGGATATTTTTTGGGAACATTTCTTTTGTTGATACATTTTGAAACCACTTATATTTCAATGGGAGAATTCTTTGATCCATTTGGCAATAAGAACTGACTCATGCGCGCAAGAGTCCTTAGTTCCTTAAACAATAAACACATGTGAGCAGTTGCCGGATTTTTGTGCTCTGGCCTTACCTTCCCAGCCCTCAACTGCCAATTTGCCCTACTGAAATTGAAGCAGGCTTCCATTTTTGGGTGCGTTTTTTTGGGTTTCATTGTTGTTATTTCAAGATTTATCCACTCTAAACATCCCCTAAAACAAAAAAAGACCAGTCAGGCACTTACTTGTCAGAATTCAGTTCCATTCCATTGTCTCTCCCTCAAAACAAAACTGTAATTTTTAATCTTTTATTTTAAATATGAGCCTTTAATACTCTCTTTACACTGCTGCTTTTCTGGATCATCTTAGAATAATTTCTGGCCAGCAGCACAAGTGCCTTACAATATTTTTAAAACACACTTCACGCTGCCTGTCAACTTTTAACCTTTTACCTTTTTCTAAAACCAGACTCTGAATTATAAATTAAAATACTGCAATGATTTCTTTTTTTCCTTATATGGGTATAATTGTTCAAAAGTAGCTATTAGAGCCTTAACTTAGGAGACTGCTTGCTCAAGGATATGAGTTACATTTCTTTGGGTTTCTCTAAAGAGTTGTTTCAATAAGCTTCCATTTAATACCTAAAATGATTGTCTGCCAATCAGACTGTACCATGACTTTTATCCAAAACAAAGGAATACTGAATCCTTCCATTTCCAGAATAACAGACATAATCTCCAAATTTAGCATTAGGTCAGCATGACAAGGTCCTGTGGATTGCTTCCCAAGGCCCAGCAACACCCCCATTGGACAAAGTGTAATGCTGGGAGGGTAGAGCACTTCCAAGTACAGCTCTGGATGTAACTACCCACCAGTGAGCCAGAGAAGCCCTGAGGCTTTGCTCTCTAAGAAAAGGCAACGAAAGCTGAGCCCTGCCATGCTCAGGACCACTCTAACAGTGTGAGCTTACAAGGGCTTCTTCATCCCTACCAGGGAAAAGTACTTTAATACAAGGTAGTGAAACAGTTGTTTCAGGAGAAAAGATACATTGACAAATTGAAAGTTTGAAAGTCACACGTGCTGAAAGGTGAGGTGAGCTGACTGAAGTCAGTCGATTGTCATACAACAAGAAAGGCAAACCCGAAGAACCAGATACAGCATTTAGGCATCAAGAGCAGTTTATAGAAAAAAGGTTTTGACAGAACATAACAAAGGGAATTGCTCTGTTCCACAAGACAGTAAAACACTAAGTATCCTTCAGAGATGGAGAGGGTGCCTTAGAAAACAGTGAATCAGAATAACAGGTACATTTTCTCATCCCTATTTGGAAAAAAAAAAAAAAAAAGCAGTAACAAAAGCCTCATCACAAGACACCATTTGGGAACCAAATGGCAAAAGAAGACTTTAGACAGCTTTTCAGTTCTGTAGCTAACCATTAATTTATAGGAAACTCTGTAAGTACAAATTATTTAGGCAATTTAACTAAGCGTTCTAAAAAGAAAATTTGAGCTTCTTATACACTTCAAAAGTAATCAATGACCTTTGATGAGACAATTCATACTTAGAAAGATATGCTAGACAACACAGCTAGACTGCATATTTAAAGCCATTATTATGTTTGTTTTATATATATCTATCTGATATGACATAATATACCTGATAGCCTTTCAGATACTTCTCTATATATTTGTACTTCCCATCAACTGCTAAATATACAAGTCAAAATATGAAGGGGGACACATCCTAATCATTAGCCTACCTTACTAGAAAAGATTAGTTACTGATGATATTAATTCAATACTGATAATGATGATAGTAATGCAATCATTTCTTCTTGGGTGAGCATCTTTTGCCCATTTCTGCTAACATGTAAGTGGTAAAGAATTCAATTTCTCACAGCCCTTAAAATTTTATGGAATCTGTTCTTTACTCCCCTCTTCCAGTGATATAGAGGAAGAAAATAGAACTCATATAAAATCAAGATAAACAATGCAAATAACAGCAAGTAATTTAAGTCCTGAATTCACATTTTCTCCCCAAAAAACACAGTATGTAGAGAGCATGAAAGCTGAAATACTGACCAGTACACAGATATACCAGACAATATTACTACATTTCCTCTGTGGCTTTTCTTAAGAATCTGAGACATTATAAAAGACCTATTCATTGTATAATAGAAAAGAGTATGGTGAATGTTTCTTGGTATGCAAGAGGCAATGCATCTGTTTGTGAAGAGGGATGTGACACAGTTGTCACATTTTAGCATGGTTTCAACAAATTGCACAGATACTCCCACTTAGGACTGACATAACCTGCAATCTTGCACTTCTGGGGGTCACTGTCTAAAAAAAATATTTCCAACTGCACTGCACCTAATGGGGGAGGAGAAACCAAACCACCCTGTCCTTCATATCAATAACACGGACAGCTTGGCACAACTCACCAGGTTTCTCCAGAAGCCAGTGATTCAGCATGATAGGGATGAATAGGACAGGTCAACAGAAGGTATAGAAAAATGCTGCTTTATGAATTGGTTGTGATTATGTCAGATAAAGCCATCAAATACTGATTACCTTTACCTTTAGCTCTGCATCCTAAAAGGCAGGTTCAAAGAAATATTGCAAACTCAGGCAGTAATTCTGCTTAGAATTGAAGCAAGCCTTAACTACAATTTTAAACAACCAGATGCGTAGGTCACATTTAACAAGCTGAATTATTAAGTGATTGGAAATCAACAGGTTTTCTACTCTATTCTAAAGTATCTGATCACCCACTATTAATTCTTTTACATTGTTTGAAGAAATTAACTTCTTACCACAAATTGCAGTAAGGGTACAAAACTTCAGCAGGTCTAAACACCACACACTGAAGTAGCACTAATGAGTACAAGTTTCCAATAGACTGGTTTTAACACTTTCTACTTTTACTCTTGCAATTTGTTCAAACAAATCAACAGGTTAAGCAATTCAAAATGAGTGACAACTTATTGCAAGTAAAGCTTTCCAGTTTACTTGAAAACATGCCAATGTCCAAATGGGATTCCAAGCCTTTACTTAACACCTGATGAAGACAAATGCATCATTTTCATTTCTCAAGGCCCCCTGTTACATAAAAAGTTAAACAAAAAGATCTGCACTCCTTTGAACTCAGTCAGACCCTGTGTTCCTAGGAATGTCAATCTTAAAAGCAGCTTGCTTGTGTACAACTGCGATTTCCAACAGCCCAGGCCAGCCACAGCAATTGTCCACACTGACACCACCAAATACAGTGCAGTATGAAAACCACTGGGATCAAAATAAAATTATGCGCAACTTGAGTAAACACAACCTAGAAATTCTTTGAAGCACTACTTATATCCTTAACTATCTATTTAGATCTAACACGCATATTTCAGGATGCTCTGGTTGCAAAGGATTAGTCTCTTCATAAAAACCAAAACAACACACTACATGAGATTCAGAGAAAAACTATTTTATACCATTTTGGTCATTAGACCATCCTAGTTTTAGGTGGGTGTATCTACTACAAAATGCTTTACTTTTTCTCCTAAGAAGTATAACGTTTGATTTGTCATGGCTCCCTACGAGATTACCAAGGAAGGCCACAAAGAAATAGATCAAGGTGAATTTTCTCCATCAGAACTGGAACCTGAGAACAGCAGCCAATAGAACGGGCGGCAGCACCTTCCCACTCGCTCTTCCCAGGCGCTGTCAGCGTCTGCAGTTCCAGGGCTCTGCCCTGCGCAGCCAGAGGAAAAGTCCCGCAGAGCCGGGGCGCGGAGGGGCAGGAGTGCGGCGGTGCCCCCGCTCAGCCCCGCACACGCTTCGGGCAGCACATCCGGGAGGGACGCGCCAGGCCCGCAGGCCCCGGCTACCGCTCCCACCCGCGGCCCCGCCGCCCTCACGGGCCCGCCCGCGCCCAGCTCCGTCCCCACGCTCCAGCACTGCCGACCCCTGGTACTCCCACGCCCGTGCGGGCATCCCACGCCTCCGCACGGTGCCGGGCTGCCCTCCCGACCCCACCTGCGGGCAGGGCAGCCCGGCCGGCACA
>VZTZ01012601.1:781196-823546 GCA_013400955.1 Drymodes brunneopygia
CCGGAGCGCCCCCGCCCCGGGACGGGCGGGCGCCAGACCGGGACTCAGGGGGCGGTGCGACGGATGGCCCGGCCCCCAGCGACCCCGCGCGGCGAAGGCCGGCGGCCACCATGGAGAGCTCCGTGGGGCCGCCCCGGGGGCCGGGGACGACTCAGCTGGGGGAGCGATGGTGTGGGGTGGCGAAGCCCTCGCTGCCCCCGCGAACCGGCTCAAAGCGAGTGGCCGCCCCTGTGCCCCCAGCGGGCGCCAGCACGGCAGGAAGGGGCCCCAGAGCCGCACATGGCAGGACAGGGAGGAGGAAAGAGAAGTTCCCCTCGGTGAAAACCTGAGCACAGCTTGGGGCAAGCTCCCAGTACCAGATAATTCACCCAAACTTCTCTGCCTTGCCCCTGGAGCTGAACAAGAGTGGACCAAAGAGCATGGACGGTGCTGGGTCCGGCGGCAGGAACTGCCCCCTCATCCCCCAAAGCTGCGCAGGCTGGCAGGGGCAGAGGCTCTGCACCACGGCCCGGTCGGGCAAAGGCAGCAGATCACAGCCCTTATGTTCTATACAAACCGTGCGAATGTTGTGCAGAGCAGCACGTCCGGCCAGATGCAGGACACAGGACAGGGCTTTGCCTTCACCAAAAGGTTGGTACAATTCCACTAAACCTAAGGTAATCTGGTCATTATGACTACTCCATATTAAATTAACTTTGCTGATGAAAAAAGCTAGGGAGTTCCTGCTCTCCTTTGAGCTGTTAACCTCATCTGCTCTCCTCTGATATAGTGTCTTCGCAGTTGTGGAGGTTGGCTGCAGGACTGGCACTGTACTTGAGGATCACAGAAATGAGCTGCGTTGAAACCAAACAAAACCTACAAAGCACACAAACAAAGCAAAACAAACCCAAACAATAATCAGCCAACTGAAAAAACTTCACATCTGGCATCACTTAAACACCAGTCAGATCTAGCAAACATCTAAACATATCCATAATCCATTTGATTAAATATGGTTATTGAAAAGAGTTGCTGCTTCGCATCCCAGCTAACAATGAAGTACATATGCATTATTGGTACCAAACTGTGCAATCTATTCCATACAATAAACCAGGAATTTAAGAAAGAAAAGCCATTCAGAAGTACTGGTTTCCAGCAAGGTCTTGGTTCTTGCCCCATTCAGGTCCAAGGGAAAAGGATGACACCTGAGGTGAGGATCTGCCATGCTGAGCATGAAATCTCTGGCTTAAGCAAAAAGCCATTGAAATTGACAGGTTACACAAGTGCTTGGGTTAACCTTGCTTTTTTTATTTTACAGCCAAGACCGTACAAGCAAGAAACTTAGAATGAAACATCACATAAAAACATTCAAGGAAGCAAATGAAAATTTTAAGGGAATAAGAATTATAAACCCTTGGGGTATTTATTAGTACACCTGCAAGACTCCGAAGTTTTGGAAAAACAGAATAGTAATTCCATGCCCACAAGGAAAATGTGTGCATGCACGCAGAAAGAGAGCTGGGATACATTAGAGTATCATGGAAAAAATCCTGGATGACTATTCTAGATTTAATCACTAAGCTTTCCAGCAGCAGGAATTACTACTTTATACCACATGTTCTGCAAATGTCTGTCATTGTACAATCAATTTAAAGGGCCTGGTTTTTAAATAGGACAAAAGCTCATTTCCTTCAATAGCAAGGATGTGTATCCATTCAGAGTATACGGGAGAGCACAGGACAGGAAGGGCAGCAATTAAATGTTGCTCCTACTGACTTTAACATTAGCTTAAAGTAGATCTGCTGAAACAAGGAGCAGGGGGAATGAATTCACTCTTGCATTTAAAATCAAGAGAAGCCCAGTAATAAGTGCAGTTTGAATTTCTGACAGCATGAAACAGCAGAAGTCCCTTATTATAAAGGAATTCATTTGTCCATACATTTCCAAACATACAGGGAGCCAGAGACCTTGCTGAGTGTTATCAGGAATCTCCTCTTCACCTCACCTGAAGTGCAGTTGCAAGAGAGATGCCTTACTTATTTGAATTGTTCACTTCTCCCAGGAGCCTGCAGCCATGTTCCCTGGGGTGTGAAGTAAAAGGGGCTGATGCCGTCAGAATGCTCATTGAGGAAAAAGCACAGCATAATATTATTTTGTTATGATGCTGTGCCAGAAGGGGACATTATCAGCTTCTAGACAGCATACCTGGTACCCTGCATACTGAACCACTATCAGTTATATCCAGGCATTACCTGAAGAAAAGGCTCATATGGATAAAATCTTGCTGGGTTTGCTCCCCCAATACATCAGGTCGATTTCAAAAATGGTATTATGTCTCCCTACAAATCACACCTCCTAAAAACATTAAAAATAATTAATTGACTATTTTTATTGACAACAGCAGCTAGAAAAAGAAGTTGGCTAGCACAGTTACCTTGGCATTTTATTCTCATTTTTCTGACATATTCTATATTACCTAATTAAAATGCCAAGCATGTGCGATTCTCATTAGGACTGTATCAAAATCTTCATTAGGCAGAAATATGTAGTTGCCTCTCTCCCTAAGCCCTTTACCTTGTCATTGAAGCTTCTTCCTGTGGTATTGTCTCTAAATCTGCTACCAACTCTGGAAGGGACATTCACATTGTCCCAATTTACCTCATGGTGAGGGCAAAGATGATTGATTTGATACATCTTGTGTTCAATGAATCAAACATCTTTCATCAGCACCACAAGTAGCATTATGACTGTATGAACTTAGGAACACAATTACAAACAGAAATACAGCCTTGCAGGTAGAAGTCACCGTGCCTTTATGAGCCTGTGAGTTTCCCACAACTGCCATACAAATCTGAAAAGCAGAGTAACGTTTTACTTCCTGTTCAGCTTTGCCACCAAGTGGCCATTCTGTTCCACACATTGAAAGAAAAAAGAAAAAAACAAAAAAGGGAAAAAAGAAAAAAAAGAAAAAAAGAAAAAAGAAAAAAAGAAAAAAGAGAACCTGATAAATTTCTATTCTGACAGGATATTCCAAACCATAACCTAGCTGCTAGCACTGGAGTGCTTTCTGAACAACTGCTTTCATAATGAAGAAACAGTTCAGCAGGAGAAGCACATGGAATAATCAAACCAATCCATCTTCTTCTGTACCACGGGGAATGGTACCATTTGGAATGCAGATGATACCTGATTTCCTTCTGCTCCATCTCAAAGTAGCTGCTGAAGCAGCATGCAAGAGCTATTTAAACAAAAAGGTGCAATGTTAAAACCTAGACTTTTCTGACCCTCCCCTGATGGTGGGCTGCAAGGTATAGTAGCAGCTACATTTCAGTTAATCATTGCCCCAGACAAGCACTGTTTATGGAATTTCAAGCAGAAAGAAGTCAGATTATGTGAAATTTTGTAGCCATCTCGTGCAACAGGGCAGATGATCAGAACAGTCTCTTCTGATTCCAACAGCGACATACCTTAAAAACTGGCACAATGTCCCAGAATCATCTAATTACCCAACAAGAACTTTTTGAAAACTAAGAAGGAAATTGATTCACAAGAGAGAGAGAGATATATTCCAGATCCCAAGAGAAAGATGCACAGAACAAATCTTGCAAAGATAAACCAGGTCTGAGAGGGGAAGACGTGATGTGAGCAGGAGAGTTAAGATGAAGACAAAACTTTTAAGAAGTTGTTCCATTTCATTGACTGTCTGGAGCTGAGCTTTCTGAAATGCCAGAAATGGTACTGAGGTTGGTATAAACTGACTTTTGAGGACTGCCTCAAAACAAGGCACATATTTTAAATATATCTTGACATACCGCTGTACTGAGTTTCAATACCAATACTTAAAAGCTTTCTTTTAAGAGGGCACAAGGCTTCCCTGCTGTCCCAAGTCAGCTATTTTATGACAGATCTTATTATCTGTAACACAGGTGTTTTTCAGAAAGCTTGAACATATTAAGCCATTTTCTCCAGCATTACAAAGTCATTATCGCTGTAATACTCCAGCTCCCAATGTCATCCAGTACTAAGAGGCTGCATTGACATAAAAAAAGAAAAACCAAAACCAAATTATTAGATAGTTGCTGCTATAAAATGACAAGCTACTTTACTATTACAGTCTATCCTGCCCCACTCCCTTCCTGCACACATTTCCCTCAATGTCTGATCAACTCTGTGAACAGGCTGAGGAAGTTCAGACTACACTAAAAAAGCTAATCAAGGCCACAGGCATTACTTGCACCACACCAGAACTGTAAAAGACAGGCTAAAGCAACCCAACTTGACTCCAGAATTTTACATGAGTTCTACATACTAAACCCTACCAGACACATCTCTGATTTAAATTTCACACCTCTAGAGTGATGGTACCTCAAACCCTTCCTTAGGTTCTTCAAAACATCATTTTCTCTGCTTAAAGCATTCCTTCCCCTGCCCTTATTATCTAGTTCAAACTTTTCCTTCCTTAGCCTTAAGCAATTGCTCTTTCTCCTACCATTTGAGACCAACCAATTCCCTCTCTTCATTTAATCTTACTACCTTAATGATATTAATAGACTATTAATAGTCACCTCTACTCACTCTAAAAATTGAGTTCACTCTGCTTTTTGCTGCCCTCCTTTGTGTTCTCTCGTTTCCTCAGCACCTCCACAAGCAAGAGACTTAACTGACAAAGTACTCAAGGTAAGCAGGTCTACATATAGGACCTTGCAAAAAATCCCCAAACTTACTACTGCTCTGTAACAGGAACTGTGATAGAAAACTGTGATACATCTTACTAATTTTTTTAAACTTTGTTCATCCATGAACATGATGTCCAACAGATCAGAGAAATCCCATTAATCAATTTCAAAGGAAAGTGTGGGGGCAACATACCCATAAAAAGCAGATATGACAACTCAGTTGCTGAAGAGTTCATGCCCTCTTTTCTGACAAACACATCTGGCCATCGTGACTACATGGTGAAGGTGCAACTATGCTTTCAGCTCACCTTTCTGCATGATTTTCCCAAGTTCCTGAGATCAAACACCATGAATTACTAATAAGAATTAACTGTTACATTGGGATTGGATAGGGTTGAAGAAAGGGTGAACAAAAAATGATGTTTATAATTGGGCAACCCTGAGATCACAAAAAATGAATGCAGAAAAGAGTATCTCGATATATCAAAATAATCCACATAAACAATTAAAAACTCTTCCACTACATATTTTGTCCCAAAATTTATATGCAAACAGACATTTCTGAAACCACTGGAGAGATGTGGACTTCCTCTCAACTCGCCATAAGAAGTCATTCCAGTTTTATTTCTTCATCTGTACCACTGAGCTATTCCCATGAACTACCTCCTTGTGTTCAAATCAGTAGCTTAACGACCAGTCAAGACTCCCACACACATACCTTCTTCTCTTTCTTCAGATAAGTAAGGTGTCAAAAACCTGGCTTGATACAGCTGCCACATTAAATAGCTTCTTTTACACCTCTAAGGGCAGTTATCCAAAACCAGTATACAGTACTGAAATGGTTGTTTAATGTTAACTGAGATTTTTTTAATCTATCTGGAGAGTAATTCACTTACCAAAAAAAAGGGAATGTATGCATTATTTCATCCTATTAGGAACAAATAATACATAGTGCCATGAACAAATGGTTATTTCTTCTTAAATGTACTTCAAAATACATACCTGATTTCTAAAACCTTGTAGCTGACTTCACTGTAATATTAGCTTCCAGTTGATTGACATATTTTACTTCTTAAAAAAAGTCAGTCTGAACCTTCACAGAGATACTGCCTGTTAACATGCTCATGCTTTAGTGTGCCTTCAGCAATGTAAGACAACCTTGATTAGTTTGATTTTTTTTTTGTAAGCAGCAAGAGTTCTATGCTTGGAGCTCCCTCAATTGACAGTCACAGAATAATTAACTGGTATAGATTTTGAGTAAAACCCTGGAATGACAGATAACCCTAGACTGCCATCAAAATCATTTTGCCTAAAGGAGTTCAGCTAAAATTCAGCAACATGAAATGATTCTTACAGTTATTACTGAAGTACAGCTTCTTGTACTCACTTCTCATGTGTTCATATTTAAAATTATTTTGATTAGTGATATATACACACATACAACTTCTGAAGCCTGTGATTAACTGGTGAATCATCTGGGACAGGGCCAGCCAAAACTTAAGATAATCCTCCTTCAAGAAACCTCATGTAAGTTAATTTACAGACACTTGACCTTCTTATTCATGAGTATACTCAGTGTTTACTCATTCAAGAATTCAAGCAATTCTATTGATGCCAATAAGAAAGTTTGTGTTTCTTCAGCAGAACTCTTCCATTTGCATCTGCTTTCATAAATGTGCTAGTGAAAATACCAGTGTTCTGAAGTGACTCTATAGCTGGTCTTAGTATTTTTCCATCAATGAAAATGCAATCTTAAAAACATTTCCAAGTTATATTGTTTTGATTTTAAAGAATAAAAAACCTCCATTCAATGAACTAGGAGAATGACGCAGATAGAAAAAGATTTTTAAAATAATTCATCTAACATGCTTTTTCTAAAACATTTTCTGAAACTTTAAAGGTAATTCCATCAGCAATAGCAACGGTGAAGAATTAGCCTTAAAAAAGCCTTACAGACCTAACTAGACTTGCGAAGGTTCTGGACTACGCAGTGATAAAATGCTAGAGGCAGCAAGCACAGAAGGATGAAAAGATACTTTTGCTTTTTATCAGCCACAGCGCCCAACAGGAGACAGCACAGTGGTAGGAGACTGCATCTAACTTTAGTGAGGTGTTTGTAAATCCCAAACACATTTTTATCTTTGCCCAAGCTCGCACAAACACTGACTTAACCTACACTGTTTGTCCAATGTCTATTTATACATATAGCAGCAGTACATAAGTGCTTCTGCACAGTTTCATTTACCATGGCAGGAACATAACTGAAGACTGCTACAAAGAACATTCCCTGCTCTCTCCATCCGTCAATCTGCCCTTCTCAAAAGCTTCAGCACCTCACTGCTGCTGAGGACCATCTCTGTACAGGAATCTATCCACTCAAAGAAGGAAGGAAAATTTAGACCGATTACTGAGTGTTCCTTGAAAAGAGACATCTGAGCGAAGACATGCACACATTTCCTTTCATTCTGCCTTGTCCACCTATCCATCTGTTCCTTCCTATTCCAATCCAAACCCTTTCTTTTGCTTTATTTCTTCTCTTCTTCCTACACCTCTACCCTGCCCCTCTCCCTACATGACATTAGATGCAAAACCTGCATGAATTCCAGTATTCTGGAATCCTGCCTGTACTTTCTACGTCCTACCTAACCATCACTGGTAAGTCCATGCCAGCAATGTCAGCAATCAGGGGAAACTATCAGTAAGACAGTTCCTTCCCACTTCCCAATTCCCCCCATCCTAATGTGGGTGCAGTAGCCTTTGTTATAAAGGAACAGGCACTTCCCCTCTCTAAAGCGGAGCGCATTTTGGTTAACTCCCAAGTGCTGCACACTCCATTTGGGCACATGTGCTGCTCAGCAGGTCTGAATGTGATTTCCACAAACAGCAGGTACAAATTCGGTTGCCTTGGAGAGAAGGAACTGTGCTAGGTAGTTCCTTTTCCATAAGCAGAAGGATTACATTTTTTGTAAAACATAATTTTGCTACTGCTAGGACACCAAGTTACTTTTCATTTTATTATTGCCTTTTTTTGCTCCCTACATAGTTAGATCTAAATGTATATTACAAACACAATGAGAGATCATAGAAGTATAGGGAATAAGAATTTTATTTTTAGGAGAACTGACATTCACTTATTTTAAAAAGGCGAATTCAAGTGTATATGGCATTCTTTTCATTTAATTCCATTCAATAACACACTCTTCAGCCAGGGACAAAAAAGGTTATGTTGCATCAAAGTTTACAAACTGTAAACCCTTAAGAATTCTAAACAGGTGCTGAATTCCTGTGGGAACTCTCTCCTCACCCTTCCTACAGACAACAGTGAACTTTAATAAGCTATTAAACTACTACCTAATTGATTTTTGTATGGTATAAATATCACTGAAAAGACAAGTTAGTAAAATGAATTACAAAGTAAATACTATCCTACTGACCTTACTACAATTTGCAGGCATAAGCTGAAGTAACAGTATTTTTCTAGTCTCATGTTTTCTCCTATGGTAAATACATTGCTGAATGTACTTCAGTTTGTTTCTCTTCAGGTGTACTAATATACTGCTGGGTATGGACCTAGCTTTTCCTTTTCAGGCCTCTCGTTAACTTCAAGGAAAGCAACTGATATACAAAGGACATGAAACCTGGTAGCTAGAACTGTAACAGAACACATGCAATGGTTCCCTTAAAAAACCCACTTGGTTACTACTGATTATTTAAGTAAGTTGCATCAACTCAGAATTACTCTGCAGAGCTTTATGCAAGTATACTTCCATTCTTTTCTGGTTGCTAGGACATAAGAAAGCTAAGCACACGCATTGTCTTCACTTGCCAAAGTTTCGTACTTTATAGATTCTTGAAGAGATGACTTCATACTTTACTTTGGCAGCTTGTTTTTTTAGATTATCAAGACTATTAAGTGTCAGCCTGCAACCTGAATTTTTTACAACTGTAGTCAAGCAAAGTGTCAAATACTTATCCATGTCCTCATTTTCATCCTGGGGCTGCTGCAACTTTCACCAACCACTGAAGGTATCAAAACGCTGAAAATAGAGGTAGCTATGCCATGAGAGACTAACAATTCTGTATCTGTTGGGAAACCTGAATCAAACAGTTGTTTCAAGTAAAATATAAACTTCATTTGTTCATATTTAGAAAATTAGTACTATTGAAGTATCATATTATGAAGTTGGCAAAACCATTATGTAAAAAAGTCAAAAGTCATGAGGGTTTTTTTGGAATAGAGGGGTGGGAGAACAGAGTGCTTTGTTCTGGTAACCACTGCTAGTGGGGCAGTTAAGTACCAAGAAGCGTGCAACATAATCCCAAAAGTAAGTAAAATGCAGTTACAGGAGACTGCAACAGTAACAGAAACAAAAGTGATTATTTAGAAACAAAAAACTGACAAATTACACTAAGTGAGATGAACGAGGCTCAATCTCAGGCTAAACAGCAACAACCGATGGCCTTCCATCAAGCCCTGAGGGGCAAAGCATGAAATGAGAGCGAAGCCCCTGGGGTCACGGAGCGCAGGTTGTGAGCAGCTCTGCGAATGCCAGGGCAGGGCCAGGGCCAGGCAGGGCAGCCCTTCCAGCAGCACTGGCACCACCACAGCTCCAGCCTTGGCTCCCAATAGAACCACGTACCAGGACAAGCATGGAACACAACCCTCCATGCTTTTGAACACCTTGTAAGAACCACACCTGAAAGCATCTGCAGGAGCAGGAGTGCAAGTGTGATTAAAAAGACACTTCTCACCACACCAATAATTTCTAATGATTTTTCTGTATATCTGCATACACCACCATCCTGCATAGATGTAGTAGTTTTCCTTAAAACAAGAAGTCAGTCTTAAAATACTTTTCAAAGGACACTTAATTATTGTCCATTATGAGGAGAAATTTAAGTGCTGAGTAGTAATGAAACATATCAAGTCCTGAGTCAACATTAGACATGTCCTCCAATCAAAGTCTTTATTACATAAACTTTGTTAATGAACTAGAATAAACAACTTACTCATGTTTGCTCATGTGTAAGAAAATTAATCAGAAGTTTCCAGCCAGCTGAAGAGTAAACCTAAACAGAAAAGAAAGTTCAAACGCAGACAGGTAAATAGAACTATTTTCATAGATTTATTTGAAAAATACTTACAAAAGCAAGTATGCTTGACACTAAAATAGTTAAACTTAATCTGTGTTTACATTGGTGTAGTTAAGCGTGCAGCATTAACAGTCTTTTCTGTTTGAAGCATCATTAATTTGCTTTGAACAAGTGGAGAAAATTGGGGTTTACTGATGAACAATGTCTCCCTGTCACTTCCTCTGCAGCTACAGCTGTGATCTCTGTATGAGAGATCACAACATGGAAAACTGTGTTTGCTTTACTAACTGCCACCTGCCAAGTGCAGATTTACTGGAACTTGGAAGGTGGATCAGTTTTTTTCCCCTAGGAAGGAACAGGAGACAGGAAGGAGAAGAAAACAAAAGGACTGGTTTCTTTATGTGAAGAATTTACCAAAGCTACATTTTAGGAAAAAGAGTCCTTAAAAATGTCCTTTTGTTAGTTGCCATCTTCCTTCAAAATGCGTGCACACTTCTGAACTTACCCGTAAGTCAATTACCATTCCTATAGCACTTGTTTGCTAGGAGAGGCCAGGACCAGAATAGTTAAGATTCCCCATCCAGACAGCAGTTCAGTAGTGTCAGAAACGAAATACAGTGCAATTAGTTTCCACATACTGTATAGCTACATTTTAAGACAAAACTGGCACAGATACTGATTAAAAGAGTTTCCTGTCTCCATGCAGTCCACACTCTGGTAACAACCAGAGTCCAGAGAGTGGTGTACTGGGGCACATGGAGTGGATGGAATCTCACCAGCCATTATTTTGCACAGTGCCAGTAGCTGCTGCTGCTGCTCGAGCCAGCATATTTCTGTGTGCCTCCGAAGCAGAAGAAAAAGTCCCATCCATCACATGCACTGGCAGCATTCGCCTTCTGCCAGGCTGAGGGGTGTAGCTGTTCTCTCGCCAGTCTTCTTCTGGAGGCATATCAACCCTCCTTGGACCCGGGGCCTTAACGTAAGAGGGGGGCACAGGGCAACCTTGAGAAGCACCGGGATCCCAAGAAGGCTCACGTGGTATTCTTAAAGTGCTGTAGTCTGTGCTGGCTGGCAGTCTGCAACCGATGGCGTGAGATTCATGCGTTGGATGTTGCAAAGGCTGCTGGAGGAAGCCTTCCTGGAAACTCTTGCCTGGCTGGCCAGCGTGTTTCCCCCAGAGCATTGTTCGCTTATCTGGTAACGTGGCTGTTTGCCCACCAGGATAACTCGTGTGCAGCAAATGGCCAGAGACACTTGATGCTCCAACTCCTAAATGCAAATTAACAAGAGGCTTTTGCCCCTGGGAGAGGGTGCCTTTGGGTACACAAGGGAGACTCCCACAGCTCAGTGCCACACCTGGGTAGTCTTCACCTTGGAAAGCTTCACCCCTGTCAGGCATAACCAGAAGTTTCTGGATGATGTTCTTCTGATCTCCTGAAATAAATGTTAAAAAAAGGTTTGCTTAGTTATAATTTTTGCTTCATCCTCTCAGAACTATCAGTTGTGGCCAGCAGGTGACAGAAGAGCAATGAAATCACTAGTACATCCAGTTACTGGCTGACATGCAATTCTGAATAAAAGCTAGCTGTACCTTTTCCAGCATTCATTTTCCTCACTGCATTTCCTCTCCTTATCCTACTGCAGCTGCTGTCACAGATTTCCTTACTAGCCCCTTGTTTCATCACAGAGGAGCCCAACAAAGTATTCCAAGGCTGGTAGATCAAACTGGTTTTGATGCTGTCACAGGGAAAATAATTCTCATGCAGGAAGTAGTTATTTCTACTGGCACATGTGTGATTTGTGGGAATGAGTAACTTGTGGAAGTACTCTCATACATGGCAACAAGGTGGTGGGTCTTATTGCTACTTTTACATTAAAGAAAATAATTCACAAAAATATTATTTTATATAAAGCCACCATAAAGTTTCCATAAACGTTATTGGCTTTGGTTATGCACATTTAGCACAGAACTACAGAAAAATTCCAAAGGGCAGAGAAGAAGAAACATGATTTGTCCTTCCAGATTTCTGGAGGAATTCAGGCAGATGATGCAACTCCATTATGAAAGACAAGAACTGAGGAGCTGTACTTCAGCAGTATTTCTGATCATGAAGAAGGATGAAAAGTCCTGTGATTATTACCTGACAGTTTACGTGCCTTGCCCACCATGCTGGGCATCAGTACATCATGGGGTGGGTGCTGCACCTGGTTTGGGTTGTGCTGGGGATCAAAGGGAAATACAGGAGGATCATGGGGGAAAGGAAGGGAAGTGGAGCTGGAAGAACGGTGGCTGGTGTCCACTGGCATTTTCCTCGTATTTGGTGCTTCCTTTTATAAAATGAGAAAGGAGAAGAACAGAACATAAAATGATGAGTAAACACAGAGTTGGGTTGAAACAAGCAAAGGTGGTGTTGATCCAAGGAAGAAAGGGATGAGTCACTGGAACAAAGACATCCATCTGTACATGAAAAAGACAGACAAAAACTGCATCAATCCAGTAAGGCTCTTACTGAAGTGGTGGGCTAGCTAGAATCATTAGACTGGAATTATACCAAAAAGAGAAAGCCAAAACAAACACAAATCACTCCTGGAGGTTTGGCTGACTGAATACACAGAACAATGTCAGGGAAGTCAGCACTGGAAATGGTACACAAGCCATGAAATAGAGTATTTCTAATTCTTCCTATTTTCTAGCAGGCTTTACTGAAAGCTCTGATTCCAGATTTTGAACAGATTTACCTGTCACAGCTGAAGTATTTACCTGTGCTGCACCATCTCCCTCTATCAGGAGATACCTACCCCAAAAGGGAGGGATGGCTGAATGGCACAACAAAAAACCATCACAGACTTCAGTGCAGTGCCTTACTTGAAGAGTAGTAACAGACAACCATCCTATTGGCTGTTTGTGTCGTGGGGATAAAAACCTAGCAGAGAGAGAGGGTCTTGGACAGCTAGAAGTTTTAATTGCTTCTGCCAGCACTTCCAGGCATGTCAGAGCCCTTAACTAAAGCACACTGAGGAGCAAACTCTTCAAAATTGACATATACTTGGTTTATGGCACACAGCAGAGAGATGTAATTGGACCAATCTGCCTAAGTAACTGATTTTGCAACTGAGACCCTTCTACACCTATTACACAGTTGGTTTCAAATAAAAGCTTAAGTAGAGTTTGCAAAAAATTCAGTCCAAGCCAAAACTTGACATTATATCTAGCTATATTGCTAAACACTCTGTTACTGTTTTTCCAATACTTTTAAAGTGCATCTAAGACTACTTAACAGAGAGGACAAAGGAAAGATCCATCTCCTTACTTTTAGTTATTTTCTGTACGTAACTGTCTGCACCAAGTCTTGAATTGCCTCTCCTTTAATGTTTACTTTTACTCTCTAAAAATGCTTAATAAACTCACAAGAGAGCAGAAGCTTTCATATTGATACTGGTGGGTTTTTCCTGAAATTATAGGTGTATGAGAAGCTTTCTTGAAAATACTTTAAGTCAACCGAAGAAATGTTTATACCAGTTGTTTCTGCATACTGGCAAGTGATGTTAGCTGACAAGCCTTCCAGTTGCAGCAGCCACTACTCTGCAATGACACCTGAAGAAGATGGCTTTGCTACTTATATAAAAGTTCATACTTCTTCCAAAGACAGAACAAAACAGACAGACTTTTTATCATGGCTTATTATTGAGTTGTTTTCTGTCTTGTTTGTTAAGTACTAAATGCAGACAGAGAAAACAGCAACCCTACACACAGATGATAGCTCTTTGGAAAGCTGCACATCATTCTACTTACAAAACTGTGAGAAGAGACCAAGGTCTCTTCTCTGTTTGAGATAACTGTCCCACTGAGACTGCGAGCAATGCGACGGAAATTCTCTGCACTGTATATTTCCTCCTCTTCTGGTTCCCTGCTATGTTCTCTTGTATATGTGACCTGCAGACAATATCACACATTTCAGACAAGGTTTTTCATAATATCCATTTTGTACAATAATTATAGGCAACAGATGAATAGAAATATAATGGAACATACCTCAATGACATTTAATGATCTTTTCTTTCTTTAAATCCTTCATTCAGGTACTACTTTGAAAACTTAAGATAAATGGGTCTGTTTAGGTCTGCTGATTAAAAATATTATTCCTTATAGTCCTTCTTCCATTCGTAAATATACACAGACTGATTTGTCTAAATGAGATCAGACAGAATGTCTCTAGTGGGATTATTCTACCTAAAGGACTGACTGCTGCTACAGGCACCACTGGCCCTGGAGAGATAATCATGGCTGCAGCTGACAGTCATCTTACAATAAAGTACTGCAGTCTTCTCATAACCAAAAAAATAATAATCTAGGATTATTTGGTGAATGTTGGAAGCTTATTAATCTTATGCTAGCAAGGGAAATGTTTATTCCATCTTTTGTTTCTTTTGCTCTATAAATGAACAGACTTTGAGCTCCGTTTAACAAGTACAGAGATAATAGACTAAATGCCATTTCCCCTTGAAAATACTTCATGTCTTCATATAAAGGCAGTGACGTGTAACTGCCAGTTATTTAAACAGTGTCTTCCCAGGAAAAGAAAGAGAAAGAATCTTCTCCCACTCTGAGGTGACTAACTACCAACTGTAGCAAATACCAAATTATCACCCACTTTAAAAATACGTAGCGACACAGTGAAAAAAAAGAAAAAAAGGCCTGTGCCCCTGCAAGTGGTAAAATTAAGAAGCAGTTATCATCAGTTGTTATGCAAGGGAATTCATATCACTAAGTTCAAAGAGACTAGATTTTAATGCTTTCAGGAGTGTGTTCCTCCAAGCCAGGATTTAGATCATTTGACTGCATGCAAGCTGCATGTACCATGAGCCACTCCTACTTTAGCTAGTTAATCCTGAGCTAGACTGCACTTAAAAGTCTTTCTAACATTAGTATCAACGACCCCAGTATCTTTTTCATAATGTACTTCACTTATCCCACTGCAAATTCTTTCTTGAACATGGCGAGCCCTTCCCTCTCCAGTAGATCTTAAGTTACAAAATGTCACCTTGGAGACAGAAGAGACAGTGGATCCACACAGACTGCGCTCGATCTCCGCTGTTGGGGTTTTCGACAGACCCATGCCAGCTGTAGCAGGCAGCTTCCTCACACTCAGGTTCACAGAGACTGGGAAGGAAAACACTAGTTAAATTCAACACCTGATTGCATGTTATGACAGTTCTGACTACCTTAGGTCTGACTCCAGCAAAGACAGAGGGGCTATACACACAGAACAAGAAGTCACAGATCCTTGGAACACAAATATATCAGCTAACACCCAACATTTCAAGGGGAGAGTCTATCAGGATAGTATGCATATTCCCCTGGCCCTTCTGCAGGCTTCAGGAGAGCAGTTAATTGAACTGTTTAAGATTTAAATGACTTAACTGCCCACCAACACTTGCCTGATACAGAGGTGAGATTGTTTAGAGGGCCCAAAAAGACAGAAAATCAGCTACTAGAAGGAAGTTAGCTAAAGTTACTTGGGACAAACAAGTCAGCCTCAGGTTCCCCACACATTCATCTGCTCCTTTGCATTCACTGCTACAGTTTCTCAGCCATTTGTTGTGCTGGTTAAATAGTTAAAGGTGTTATTTTTAACTAGGATTACTATAATCACTTCAGTGCAATCCTCATCAACCAGTTACAACTCTAAAATTTCTCAGGGAATAGACAGATCAATGGCCTAATTAAGCTCGTCACAGGAATTCCTCTATAAAGGAAGAAAGGTGATATGCTGATAACATCTTTTCTGCATTGAGGTGGTTGCATTTGGAGAAGCAAGTCTTGGCTTTAACTCTGCTGCAAAGACCCTCTAATGAAAGAGAGGCATTTTCACCATGATTCTGAATGCAAAGGTCTGACAAAACTGGTTGAAAAGGGTCAAAGTTTCAACAGAATTTGAAAATGAATAGGTAATCCAAGTTAAAAGAAAGGAAGAGCAGTCCTAGACCTAACTCCGCTGATTTCCATCCAGTTCATCACAGTAGATGCACTGGTTCAAACTTTTCAGTTTAATATAGAATTTGCAGAACTTAGGAAGAAACAACTGAAAGTTACAGCAAACCAGAAGATCTCAAATACAAACTTCACTTTTGAAGAATGTCCATATCTCATATCATATATGTGGTGGGAAAATAGGCAAGAAGTCAGCATAAGAAATGGGTCATTTGATGACAGAACTCTGAAACTCCAGCTACCACTAAAGCAACTGGGCTTTATGCTGGTAGATTTCCAGAAAGAACATCCAAAATAAGTCAGCTAAGTAGGAACATACAAGACCTTCTGATTCAAGCCCATGCAAGAGAGTATTTGCAAAGCTGTGAAGTCAGATCCTGCCTAACTATGAAAGTAAATCAAAAGGACAACAAATGGTAAATGGCCACATTTCCATGTCTTAACTGGTCTGTGAGTGGACTGCAAAACATGAGAGTTCCAGAGAAAACTCGAGCTGTTGAACAAAAATCTGTTCAAGATTTTACTGCAGTACTCTGGTCATAGCCAGGTCTGACATTGTCAGGAATGATGGAGGCTCCACCTCCATGGGTGCAGGGCAGGGAAATTGTGGATGCACTGCAACATATATCATATGTGTACAGCTGTATTTGTGTCACATTGGTACCCATCCAATTTCAGGCTGCCTTATATTTAACCAGAAAATTTATAGCTTTAATGATATGACACACATTATAAAGAAAGTTACTTCACTCATGAAGCAGAGAAAGAAGGTTGCCCTATCTCAGGCAGGAGATTAGATCAGCTTAAGTGGAACCGGACTGCTGTCATCAGATCCTAATGGAATGTCTGCAGCAACAGCTGGGTCCTCACCAACAGAATCTGTTCATTTTTTTTCAGCACCAACTAATCCACAAGGTTTCATGGATCTTAGTGCACGTCATGTACCTTCAGTACATGAAAGCAGCAGGTAGCTGCTTTCACAAGTAATTTTCCAGAACTTAAAGCAGGCAGTCCTTAGCAAAACACAGGTTCAACTCTCAGATCTTGATAAACTTTTCAAAGTTATTCCCCTCAACCAGATACAGACTAAATTCTAAAATACAATACAATCAGTTAAAATTCACCAATGTGGAGAACATTAACAGCAGGCATAGAAACAGTTTAATAAATTCCAGAGGGGACGTAGGACTTTCAAACAGCAAAATTCATGCCTGACATAGCAGCTAGCTCCCAACTTGTAAACAGGATCAATTATTTCTATGTTATTCTTAACAGATGTTGCTCTCCATTTCCCATGATCAACAGCTACTCTGCAGCCACCCCAGGCAGTGCTATCACACTGCTTTCTCTAAAGTTAGCTGGAATATTTTCAGAGTCTACAACCTGAATTTTTCTCCATCTGTGCACAAATTAATGCCCGTTTAACTAAATCGACTGGAAAACGCATCTTCACCTATACTGGAGTACATAGGCAGGTCAACCAAGAAAAACAACTGCATCATTCTTACCTGATTGGTCAAATGGATACCTAGCACTGTCCTGTCTTCCCAAGAAAGGCCTAGTGGCCTGAGATGCCTGCAGACTAGAATGATAGAGGGATTCCAGTTCTGAGAGCTCCTGTTCTGTGTCTTGATTCCACTGTGGATTCAGGTGTACTGGGATCCTGCTCAAGTCATCTCCAACTGCTCTCTGATCAGAAAGGACTGGACTCCTCCCAGGTACAGGAAGCCATTCAGTATTCTTATTAGCCTTCTGAGAACTGTAATACCTAGTAACATTATTCACCCAACGGTCCACAGGCATAGAGGCAACCATGCTACTAGCAGCTCCATCATCCACCTCTTTCATTCCTCCATCATGACAGTGCCTTTCCATGTAGGGTGCAGGGTCTGCTATATTCTGTCCACCTCTTCTACACAGTTCTTCACTGTGAGAACAAAAACTCATAGAAGTAACATGTTGGGCACTAAAACCCTTCAAAGAAACTACCCCGCCCCTAATATCCACAGTTGAGTGTAATTTTTCAGAAGACTGGTTTTTGTTTTCTTGGTTTTGATGGATTAGCTGTCTGTAACCGGAAGATGAATGGTTGATGAAAGATTTTTGTGTTAACTTTGGAGACTTCTCATCCTGACACACTGCAGTAATCCAGTCTTTTTCATGAGTACCTTTTCTCTGGGAGACTGCATGCATTTTCTGAAACTGCTCTGCCAAGGAGCGAACATGTCCCTTTGTACTAAAAGCCTCAGATTTACAACCGTCTGCTGTGCCATATTCACCCTGTGAGGGTAATAAAATTTCCTGGCTGTTTGCTCTGTAGTACTTATTTTTCTGCAAAGGATCCGAGGAGCACTGCTGTGTAGGGGATGAAGTTGCAGGGGTCATTGCATGATAGGGCCCTAAATGATCAATGCTGGGCCGCACTGGAGAGCTTGCAAGTTTGGAATAAGGACTGTGCTGGCTGTCCTTTTCAGGAGATGCTGCTCGTGGTGGATGTGGACAGGGAAACAAGGTAGGCAAAGACCCAGAGTTTACTGTGTTAGCCTTGGATTTGTACTGAGGTGTGAGAACAGGCATTATGTTATGAACCTCTTCTAACTTGCTGCTACTGCAGCAATCCCTATAGTCTTTTAGCCCTGTGGCTGTCGTGTCAGCAAATTCCACGCTACTGTGGGCAGCATTCTCAGTTCTTGCAGACCTCTCTGCCAACCCTTGCCTATAGGGAAAAGAGGGAACTTGGTCATGAAAATCAGCAGAAGCAGATTGGAAGTTTGGAGAGATCCTGTTGGATGGACTGCTTTCAGAAGGGGGCAAGGAGGAAGACTCTGGATATAATGATGAGTGCAATTCATGGCAGGAAGCAGGTGGGTGGAAGAAAGAACTGGACCCAAATTCCACTTCTTTGTTGGGTTCCAGTGGTACCTCCTGGCTCAGCAGTACTTGGAGCGGGCCAGTCTGTTCACTAAAACACACAGAAGAGTAAATGATTAGCAGTAGTCATTGCTTACGTTTATTCCTAGGGTACAGACCTTGCACTAGTGACATACAGCTCAACACACTTTGCTCACTGTATTCTGATGAAGACTCTGCATTAAATCACTAGACACATACATATTAGTCCTTTGCTTCTTTGTTTTCCTACTCTTAACAATCTAACTGAATCCATTTCATATTTTTAGGAGTATTTTGTTACAATTAGGCTCTATATGAAGTACTCTTGTACAGCACTAGAGGCCTTTCAACCAGTACACTGAGTATGCAAGTAGGTATAACTGTAAGAAGAGTAAAAATAGCATTTATATAAAATAAAATAACTGTTTTCAACAGTAACATCTTACATATATTCTTAAAATGCTTTGGACATGTTTGTGACCTGAACATAAACTGCCAGTATTTCTATAAGGTTCTCTCTCTCCAGGCAACTTCATGAAGAATGACTTGACAAATGGAAGAACAGGTTGAAATTTTTCCCATGTCATTTTTGTATTCTCATTTTTTGAAATATTTATCCAAAACGTTAAATAAATTTCAAGCTAAATACATAACTAGTATTCTGCAATAATTTGTATCCTAAACATACTTCTAGAAAATAATGTTCATTCTTTTAAGTACCAATGCAAGACAGTTCTATTCTTGGGTCATACATGTCCCTGGCATGTTTCTGCATTTAGTCAGCATTTTAATATACAGACAGAATAAACAGTACTAAGTCCACCGCCTATGAGAAAATGACAGGCTACATCAGCTCCAGCAGAAAACTTAAGGCAACTCTAAGATCACTGCTTTGCGTCTTCCTTGAGATGCATGGAATGAAAATTACCTGAAGACCTAGCTGATGTGTATAGCAATAGAATATTATTTGTGAGGTACTGCAAATCTTGGACTTTCTACAATGTTATTTACATCAAAGCTGGAGTACAGAACTCTGGCTATGAATAGGGTTTCTATTTCTTTGACTGAAATATTAACATTTGGTTGGATATAACTTTTTGCAAAAGTAACACTCTTTTCACAGAGCAACAGTAAGCGAGTTCAGCATTAGCAAAACTAGTTAAGAAAGTGCCTTTCATTTTCTTAGAATCTGCCAAAATGCCTGATCTGCGCTCTGCATTTCTCCTGTAAGAGAGGATATAATGGACCCCTGATTGACAACAAGATCAGCTTTCATTACATGTAATTCAGGTACTGCAGGAAAAGAAAAGAACGTTATGAACTACAGCCTGGCAGATGTGCAAAGTAACTGGGTTTGTATAAAGCTGTACCCAGCATTTTACAGAAAGGAACAGAAAAAGGATTCTCATCCAAGATTTTATCTAAGCATCTGGTAATGCAGCATGTAAGAAACGGAGAGGGGAAAAAAGTAACAGTTCAAGAAACAGCCTAGAAATTGGATAGGGATGGTCTAGTGCTAGGAGGGAATGGCATGGGAGAAAGAAGGATTAAGCTGCATGCTAAGGAGGGTAGGAAGAAAGGATCAGTTATAGCAGAGAGTTAATTACGCTGTAGTTAAAGTCAGTATGGAAGAAAGAATCATGAAGTGACACTGAGGAGGGCTGGTAAGCCAGGCTACAGGATGTTGGGAAGCACAGAAAGAAAATGAAGAATGATGGGGTAGTCAAGGTGACAGGATCAGGATCTGGATTCAAGAGTTGTACCAGTGCACCACCAGAGAAGTGGACTAGAAAGAAAAGATCAGTGTACTTGACTGTTTTCAAACTACAGAGCACTAAACACACTGGCTGATGTTCCCAACATAAAAGCAACTACAGCAAGATTTTGACTGTAGTACAGGGTCTTTTACTGACTGAGTCCTGAAACTGCTCCTGATTATAAACAGTCACATTTCAACCTAACGTATCCCCACTTTTTTTAGCCAGATTACTGTCTATTGCATTTTTTCCCTTGGTGCATGAGACATCAATGCTGCCAGGCACTGACTGCTACAATTCTCTGTCACAGATCACATTTTGAACACATGCACATTGGACTATTCTATAAAGACTGGGAGAAGGGGTGGTGGGGAGGGGGAAAATGGGGTACTTGACTGTTTTATAATAGGATTTAATCTAGAGAAGAAAAGAACAGGTGTAACACAGTAGGACTCGGACTATTCGGGGAATATACATAGTTTGCTATTTCTTTCCAGACTGCACTGCTCAGATGCAGCCCAGGTGTGTGCCCAGGTGAGGTACTCGCACTACCTTGTAGACTGGGCCATGGTGCCGCCCTGTGGTGGGTGGCAGGCCGGCGGAGGCAGCGGCTGCGGTGGCTGTTGGTGCTGCATGCGATCCTGGAGGCTCCGGGCTTTTCGGATACTGATTTGCAGCTTCTTATCGACTAGGGCTCTGCTGTGAGTGCTAGCGCTGGCATCATGCATGGCAAGTCTTAGTTTAGCTAAAATGCAAAAGAAAACATAGCAGAAAACAAACAGAAAAAAGGAATAAAATTGAAAAAGAAAAAGAAAAGAAAAAAGATGCAGCAGGAACAAAAAACATGGACCATGCAAATACTGCCACAAAAGAATTCACAAGGATGCTATTGTTTCCATTAATGCACATTCAGCTTAGCCAGGTGAACAAACACATTAATTGAAACTAAATCAAAATAAAATAAAAACAATATCCTTGTTTTAGCCCAATTTCTCATCCCTTCACATAGGCTCTTTCCAGCCCTAGTACAATGATGCTTCATTCTGTCATCTACTCTTCTTCTGCATCGTCCATATCTGAGACTTCCTTTATGTGCAGGAATACACAGCTGGGATTTGAGATTCCTTGCTGGAATGAAAGCTAATGGAGCTGTCACCACAGCTGTATGCTGCACCCTTTATTCTGCAGCCCATAAAAGCCAATTTCTAAATGCAAACAGCACAGGAGCTATTCACCCTGTCTGCAGCCATTCTACACAGACAGAGGGGAGCATGGGGTGAGACAGCCAGCCAGTCAAAATGGAAAAACACCAAAAATAAAATGAAATTACATAGCACACATTCTCAAATGTCACAATGCATTTAAGCACTTCAATGTCCTAATGCTTTTTTCTTCATGAAAGTTAAAGTACAGCATAGTTCACTCCTGCTAATCCAGAAGACTCAAGAGTGGCCTATCATTTTCTTCCTCTGCTACATCCTCCAAAAAAGCCAGGGGAGCTTAATGGCCTTTGCAATTTGGCCTAACAGTGGGGAAAAACTGTGAGGACTGAGTGGCAAGGGGAACCACCTACCAGGTGCTTGCTGAAACATACCAGTTAGCACCAAAAAGAGCACATCAGCACCCCAGTGCTGTTACTACCTTAGCACTGGAGAGAACAAGAAAATGAATGCAAACATGAAAAAACAGAGATGAAGAGGACTAGGACTAAAACCCCCAAATGGGAATGCTTACAAAAATGAAAAATTCTGTCTGTCTGCATGTTGCTAAAGAGCAGCTGGATCCCCATACTACTACCTGACCACTTAATGTGAAGTAGCATTTCAGACTCTTCTCTATATTAGTAAACAGTCAAAGCGCAGTAGCTTAGGCGGTTAAGGTTACTTACATATAGCTTCGTTACAGAGAGCCAAAGCTGCAGCACAATCCCCCTTCTGCTCCTGATTCAGCGACTCTTCAAAGATTGAGTCTGCCTCCTGCATCGACTTCTCAAAGCCATCACTCCTCCCTGCAAATGGGCAGCACCCTTCATTTTGGTTTCATTCATTGCAGAACCCTCACTTACCCTCATCCCATTTGTGATCACCAAATCCTTCCACACACGGATTCTCGAAGAGGCTGTGCATATCCCACACTGCATCACCTAACCTTCCCTAAGCAGAAGTACATCTTGAGCACCCGGATATGCTTGACATCCACACAGTAAAACAATGTGAAACAGATCTTTTCCCTCAAATTTTCTTTAGTTGAGAGAGTTGTACTGGCTTATTCTACTATTTTCAACACTTTAAATCAGTACAAAAGATGGTACAGACATATAACAGAGTCAGTTCAAATGACTTCTGTCAAGAAGAAATTAAACTAAATTTAGAATCAAATCTAAACCAAAATGTATCAGTAAAAGATATACAGCAGATCAGGGCTTTTTCATTTTATGTTCAGTTTTCTGACAAAATCCATCTGTCTCTTCTTCATCAAAATGGAAACAAACTGAAAAAACTAATGTGTCTGGGGAAGAAAACTCGGACTTGAGTGTGAATATAAATGCCTGCATGAAATACTCCATAAATGAGTTGAGTGCATGCACCTAACTGCTGTAAGTAAAATACAGAATATGAAAACCCAACAGTTTTGCAGCTTGAAAAACAAGGTGGTAGAAGCTGAGATGAAAGGGACAACTGTCAAGAATTCTTTTTGTAACAATTTAGAAAACAGGGTTGAAGAGAAGGATAAATCATTTTGGATACAAAAAAGAAACTGCATCCTGGCATCATAACATTCATTTCTGAGAGGAAAAAATGCCCAAACTATTTTGTGTCATCTATTAGGCACCATGCAAATTATGCACTAAAATGTAAACATTCAAATTAGGCAGGGAAAATAAAGCTTGACTTTTACTCTATTTGGGAGTGGGTCTTTTAAATGGAATGTCTCTGTCATTGTAGTAGAGACCACGAGTATCAGCCAACAATAACTTACATTCTCTCAATCTGCATAACACGTGCTGTGGCCTGACCGGCTCCCCAACACTGTTGTGCACAGATGTAAACACAAACTCTTTTACCATAAACCCCAAAGAACCTGCATTAAAAGCTAGTACTGGAGAGATAAGTGAGAGTTGTTAGAGCAGTAAGTTAATCAAGCAGCATCTTCAGTTTCAAAATCAAGGCAACTGAGGCTTGTAATCAAGGGCAGAATACTAAAGTTAGCTTTCTTTGCATGAATTTAGCAGTTTACTGGAGGGGAAGATGAGTCACAAGTGCTCTGGAGTTCTGCATACAGCAAGCCTTCTAGGCAGTCTGGAAGTCTTTTAAGCTATTATATCTCTGACTGGGGTGGGGAAAGACTTAGAGAGAATAAACAAAGACTTGCCTAGATCTCAAGTCAATGCATCTGAACTCCTCAAACGTTCTACCCAATTCTTTTTTGCTTTTGCATTAGTCCAGTTTACTTTCTTTTTAACAAAGAAAAGCTAAGCGATCTTTGCTTCCATCAACTAATAGAACAGATCAAAAACAGGGGTAGTGTACTGGAGAATACACTATTTTCTTTCAGGCAGGAGAAGCACAGAAGACAACGTGCTCAGCAATAGAGGTTTACTTTTCAATTTTTAAATCACTGGCATTTATGTTACAAAAGTAAACACTATACTACTAGAAAAATACATTCGTCTACTCTGTTCTATCAGAGTTTTTCACCAGGTTACCACCAGGCCATAGTAGGACTGTAAAGGATAACTGATGGTCAGCAAAAATTATACAAACATCCCCAGTTAGACATTCTCATGGAGATCATATTGTTCAGCTGCCACTGGCACAGCGTCATTCTGCCTGCTGAGCAGTTGGCATGGCTGTAGGCTGCAGAGCCCAGTTGGAATTGTGTCCAGAACTGGCACTGCTGTGGGCTGCCCCTCTCCTGCTCCTTGAGCAGCAAACCAGGAACCTCAACTCTTTTCTACATCAGGTTGGAGGATGCAGCATGGGGATGCCAGGAGGCCTGGCATCAACACAGGACACCACAGCAGGATTGCCCTGATCACACATACATGTATTGGACCAGAGCCCAGGTGTTCACCCTTCTTGGCTCTGCTTACCCTCCAACAACCCCCAGTAAAGTGTTCTAGCAGGTTTCAAGGTTCACTCTTGACTGGGTCAGTGTACTTTATCCCACCTTTCTCCTGAATCCTCTTACTGGTTGATGGAGATTCAGGGCTAAAACAAAGGTATTACATGTGAATCCTGTCATGTTCCCTCTGCTCCAGCTGCATCCTTCCAATTAAACCTGTTTTGCTGCCATCTCCTGCCAGAAAGATGAGGAGGCATGGAAAAGACAATCAAACTTAGTCTTTGGCTTTTATTTTTTTTAAAAATTCCTTTTCCCCTAGAAAAGATAGGCAACCTAAACCCAGCTCTGATTTTCACCTAGATACAGCCAGAGTACTTGTGCCCACACCTGTGCTGTGGGTGCACAGCCAGGCGGGGAGAAGGACTGGAAAGCACAAGAGCAGGAACAAGCAGAATTGCTTAGGGATGCTAAGGCACTAAAAATCAAGCAGAAACAGAACAATGGTTTATATGAACCACCTCTGCTGTGGGTGGAGCTGAGGTGCCTGAAAGGTACAAACAGCTCTACTCCAAGATGCTGGTTAAGGGCTTACCGCTAAATCTAGGTATCAATACTCTTAACAGTGTCTATCACTGAAAAAAAGCAGATGTATTAAGAATACCTCTACATTACTTTGTTTTCTCATTTAAGAATAAATTTGGTCAAAACACCAAACAGTTTTTTAACTTTCTAACTTTTGAAATGGATAGTATTTCACCACCTGAAGGTACAAAATTGTAATGGGGGGTGGATGTAGTGAAAGACACACACACACACACACAATTAAAACAGGAAATTACACTCAAAAGTTCTAAAAACTTCAGCACCATGATCCTGCAAAACATACTGCATTCAAAGGTTACCCTGATTCTGCAGTTCATCTAGATCCATGAACCTGCTGGGACGGGGATTAAAGCCCATTGCTGCCTCCATTTCCTTTTCTCTTTTCCTCCGTTGTTCTTGCTCATGTGCTCTCCTTGCCACCTCTTCTTGCAATTCATCCAGCTCACTCTTTAAAGGAACAAAGATGTCTCCACCTTCAAAACAAACAAACAAACAAACCAAACAACCAAACATTTTTTTTAGTATTAATGGAGAATAAAATCAACATTAGGCAATAACAGTCTGAGACCAGAGAACGGTAGAACATAAATTTTGTTTTGTGAAATTTTACTTATAAAACCCCACCCCATCCAGTAGTGAGTGCTTCAAGCTCCCCTGCAGCACAGCCCATGGATTCACTGACTCATGAAAACAGCATATGGAACAGACAGAATCATTGGAAGAAATAACCCTAAGGTGACGATGAAATCTTGAGGTGATGATGAAATCTTGAGGCTTCTTACTGTGTTTATAAGTTGTAAATAATGCTATGTCAAATTAGCCAGATCACTAGTCTGTGGAGGTTAAATGGATTCCAAGTGAGATGCTTTTCATCTAACTTCATAAAGCAGATGAAAATGGGAGGAAAATAAAGCACCTCAATATCCTACACAATAGAAATCCATCAGTTGTCATTCTCAGTTCAACTATTACTGGTACGCTGAAAGTGTCTTCCCTCCTGCCTTTCCCTTCCCTCTCTGGAATAAAGTATTTGCTTAGAATGATACATAAGCAGAAAAGCTTAGCCTCAGCCCAAACAGCTTGTAAAAAACATTCACAGTTCTGACAGTTTTGGATTTTGTACAGAATTACAAACTTGTTTTCAGGACCCTACTAATTTGTGAGTTATTCTTAGGAGGGTATTTTTGACTGATGGCAGAATATTGAGTTATAAGAAAGAACAGGAAAAATAGTTTTATTTAATCAGCTAAGTCAATACACAAAAGACATGCCAGAGCACCACGATCGAAGGAATATTTCAACAAAGTTTTCTACAATCCCCTTTGGTAGATCTTAAAATTATTTCTTGTAAAAGTGTTATGTTCCTCTAAGTTTCTTTTCCCTTTCCTTATAATTTCCCTGTGAACATAAACATCTATAAAGTAAAGAACAACTCCAATATAATTCACCTTGCATAACCACCCCTACAAATTGTATCTTACCATTTCCCATGGTGTGTGGGCTGTTTGTCCAGCTCCCAATTGATGAAGCCGACTCCACTTCCAAGATGCTGCTGCTGTGAGATTTTGGGATGTGACGCCAAGCGGGAACAAATGCACTTGCTCGCTTCATATGAACATCCCTCCAAGAAGAGAGTGATTATAGTTTACCATCTGACTAATCTCTCCAGGAGAAACTTTATCTATCTTTTTTGTATCCACACAAATACATACTTGAACTTTAATTCAATTTTAAAAGAAGTCTACCATAAGAATATTCTTGAGAGAAACAGGGGAAGGGGAAGTTAACAAGGAGGACAGTAATTCCATTCTCCTTTGCAAGATTATGCAATTCATATTAAAACTGTGGTCTAGGAGTTGTTCAGAACAGATTCTTACAGCTGAAAATCTATTATTCTGGCCATAAACAGTGCCAGTTTGTGGTACCTGAAGCTTCCCAAGTCAAAGAAAGAAACACATTGTGCTGTCAATTTATTTTTACATACAAATATTGGAAGTATGTCTGAAAACAGAGATTTCTATATGAGGCTGTTGATTTCTCCTTTTGTACACGGTGTCTATGAATCAATGATTTCATTGAAACAAAAAGGACTATGAGCTACTCAAAGTACAAGCTTTTAAACCACAGACTAAGGGTACAACTATTACAGATGCATTGCTTTAGACAACATTTCTTACTCAATCTAGCCCTGTTTTTTTCTCTTCTTACTAGCAGTAAGTTACCAACATACTGACAAGAATAGGCTCCCATTTCCCTACTATTTTCCCCTGTCCCAATAAAGTTGTATTTAAAACTAGGACCGCTGTTTTGCAAAACATTCTACACCATTATGTAACTACAAAAAAGAAACCAAGACTTCGATCATTCCAAACATGAATTTTGTTGAAATCTACCTGTGGGTGCTTGAGCTTTCGGACAAGGGCATGTCCAGACTAACTGGGCTGTTGCTGTTGCGCTCACTGCTTTCATAGCCAGACTCCATCCTCTGGATTAGATGAGGATGTTGATCCATATGGTGCTGGGTGCCCCGGCCCAGCACACCACGCTTGTATCTGACATTTGACTGGCTGGACCTTGTTTCATGAACAGGGCGTTCCTTCAACTCATTCTCAGTAAGTTCTTTACCTGTCAAGATAAACAATACATCTTGGTAGAAGACCTAAGCTTCAACACCAGCAAAACATCCTTATACATTAACTTCTCAGCTTTGCTTAAATCAGAGGCACCATCCTTAGTTTTGTGTAAAACCTGCAATATTAAGCAAGAAAATAGAATACGCAATACTTTTACAGCTTTCCTAGCAATTTTAAGCAATAACCTGCTCAACAAATTTATCTTTGAATCTTTCCCCTTTAGTATAATTTACCATATTCCCCCTGAGGTAACAATTATGTCTGGAATGAAAATCCTTTTTCCCCATAATAATTGTTATTTGTATAAGGTCATTTTACACTATTTCCAAATGCATTTCCAATATTCTGTCATATCTATTTCAGATACTCTCATTTTTTACATTGTTTATTTTGCCATTTAGATTTGTTGTGGCTTATATAGAGGACAAGAAAACTTGGGTTTTTTAATTCTTCCTTATTTCAACCTAAGACATTTCATGGTCTTTTCACTTAATTCTTGTTGGCTTCCCTTCCTTCCCTGGAGGTGTGTTCTCTTCCTCTTCACCTTCCCTTGACATACTCTTTTATGCTTCCCCATTCTTTTCAACTGTCAAAACCAGCAAAATCTCCATGTACAAGCTGCATAGTCTCTATGGTGCAAAATCTTCCCAGATAAATCATCACTGGCTTCCAGGCTCTTATCCTCACAACAAGAACTCTACACTGATACACAAGCTGATTTCTGCACCACACTCTGAGCCATCAAGTAAAAATACCATGATGAGCCAGAGGAAGAATCAGAGCAATACAAAAGCTCACGCCAAAGGACGAAATTCAGACACTCAGTAGTATAGCTTGTGTCCATTTAAGCAGGGTAGGTGGTATTGTTTCCCTTAATTTTTCCTTAGATAGGAAACGCAGCACACAGAAATCAAACAATTACCATACGCGCAATATGAATACCCACACAGGAATCAATCTTCACAGACATGACTCACCACTGACCTGAATTCCACGTTCAAAATTTCACTTCCCACACATTCTGAAGTAAGTCTTCTCAAACTCTTACCTGCTTCTTCAGAGAAAGGGCTGAGCTGAGTGTAGCCACAATGTTTCCTCTTGTCTTTACTGAAGATGCTGTCTATATTCAGAGACTCCCTTTTGGGTCTCCACGTTGGCCGGTACCTGCTAGATGAACTGGATTTAGACTCGCTACTGGTACTCTCCACTTCCCAGTCCCGAGCATGTGCAGGCAGGCTTTTAGAGGGTCGTGTTTCTGCCTGATCCACACTGCTCCCTCCGCGAGGGGAAGTCTGGACAGTTTGGGAAATCTGCTGTGGTCTGCTGTGGATCATATTGCTCACTGTCTCTTTAAACTCCCTCAGCCTGTTGGTGCTGCTGGATGGTTTGGGGGCAGTTCTGGGGGCTTGTTTCTCCTTCAAGGTTTCTCCTGCAGTTTGTAGAGACAGCAAAAGCCACAAAAATAGCTTCAATTAAACTAGCAGCCCTACTTGCAGCATCTTCATGCAGACTTTGAAAAGTGCAATCCAAAACAACAAAACTATAATAAAAAAAACCAACACTCCCCAAACAAACAAACCAACCAACCAACTCAAACAGAACTAAACACCAAAAAGCAAAGAGAGGACTAAATAAAACAAAGATGGAAGAAACAACAAGGGAAATGTATGTACACACTGAGAACATTAAGAACTTTCAGAAAGATACTGATATAGAAAATAAAGTAACATCTCTTGCCTTCACTATGGTATCCTGATGACTGAGCCTCATCTCCTTTCCGCCTAGAGCGGCTAGAACTCCTCTTGCGGTCTGCCAGTGAGCCCTTCTTTGAAACATGCCTCTGATTGCACTCACTGTCAGTCAGGTGGCCTGGAAGGAGCAAGAACACAGTAGAGATGACAAGAGTCTTCAGATCAAGTGTTCACCGTGCTAAGAGCAGCAGGACTCTCTTGTTCCTTAGGAACTGCAGACGCTCCAACACTAACTGGCAAGTTTGGGTAAGTTTTTGTATCCATAAGTTTTGGGTTTTGTCTTGGAGAGGATGTTATATTTTTAAGGTAATAAAAGAACAATACAGCCCCTCCAATGACTCTGGTTAATGACAGCTTATCCACGGGCCAAGGAAAAGGTTGACTGCTTTGTCTTCTAATAGTCTAAGGACAGCACTTTCTTGCTGTCAGTTTTAATGACCATGAACATGAAACTCCTGAGGACAGCTTGCCAGACATTATTCCGTTGAATAAAGACTCAAACACATGAACGAGTTACCATCCAATAATAAATTACTGCACATCATCAGCTGCTCTGCACTAACTATTCATCTACACTCTCTTTGCCTGTAGCAAACACTAAATAATCTGAGTTAGCCTAGTCTACAGTGAAGAAGCCTCACTTGGCTCTCAAGGACCAAGCCAGCTAATTCACATCTGCCACAAGCTAAGAGCACATGCACAAACCATGAACATGGATCAGCTGACACACAACATTCCCTTACTACAGCATATGTGTCTGAGTGCCAGTATTTTCTCTTGAACACAATTTACTCCCATTTCCTCACATCAAATGGGAATTGAGACTATTTGACATCACAAGTTTCCTGTATTGCCTTTGCTTAATTCTACGGCTCTTACACATCCACAGACCTAAACCTGCAAGCACAAACACACGCATGGCTTTACTCACGTGAGTAGTCCCAAGCAGAGATGCAGGATAAGAAGGGAATTTATGATAAGGTACAAAGACTTTTTTCTAGCCTTTATATCACAAACTTTTACTTCACATAGGATGATAGGGAAATGAAAATCCCTAATAGCAAATAGTGGTCTAATAGCCCCCAAACTACACAGCTGGCCCTCCTGAGCCTTCTCCCTGCTCTAGAGATTAGCATCAACAACATTAAAAGTTGATTTCACATATAAAATTGTACCTTCAACAGTTAAAAAACCAATCAACTGCAACTACAATTGCTACCAAGGTATTACAATAAATGAGTAGGAAGGAATCCAAACAATAAAAAGCAAGCTACACAAGGCTCACTTTTCATTTGCAAAGCAAATTTCATTTGCAAAGAGTGATTTTGTGGTCAATTTTTTTAGAAACAAGCAGACTACATATAAGAAAAGAAATTAAGGAAGCAAAAGAGAAATGTTGGCAATGAAGATAAAAGATGTATAGCATTTTGGTGACTGAACATAAGTCTGTGCTTTGGAGGACTTTTTTTCCCCTTCACAGCATGGACTGCCAGTTATCTTTTAGGAACTCCAAGAACAGTGTTATCCTTGCAGAGGCTCAAGACAGAAGAGATTTATGTTTCACTTCAGCGTGCACAACTTCTCCAGTTAAACATTCCAACCTGATAGATTGCTTGGTTAACATCTTAATTACCATAAGAGAAACTATTTAACAGTATTTACCGCTATTAGCATTAGCTGAGGGTTGCATAGAATAAAGCCCAGGTTAGTCTTTTAGAATGAGGGCTGCTAGCTTTGCATTAGTATTTTCTCCTCCTTTCAAAGATTGCAAATACTGTCCCATTGTCATCAGGCGTTTAATAGACACAGAGGAGATGTCAAGAATCAGAAGTCTGCAAGACTGTTGTCTTTACTTGGACACTTTGAAACAAAGGCTAAATCCAACATAATGCCTGAATATAGGAATCAAAACCCCAAGAATATTAGCTAACACTTAACACTTTAAAAAATTCACTAAAATAACGAGCCAGGACTTCTGAGTGCCTAACAATATGCTTAAAAGAAAGGTGTCTCTTGACGAATGTATCACTTAAAATACCTCATCCTCCAGACTTGGGATGGCTTCACAAGCAAACGTCAATATTCAAAGGAAAAGTTTGGTTTTGTAGGAGTTGTGTGTGTGTCTAAGAGCATGCTAGAGAAGAAAATGAAATCAAATGGGTTACGACAGAACGCCCTCTACTCCCTCCCCCTGGAATCTCAGTTCCATGAATAGGGCAGTGAGAATACGCACATTTTTCTCAGCAGCACAGTTGCGTAGAAGCAAAGAGAGGGCTTATGCAGCCACTCTTGTGCCCCCATTCTGAAGTACCCAGGAGCCTGAGGTCATACAACCCAATGGTGGTCCTTCCCTGGAGGATGATGTGGGATAGGGTCCATAATTTTGTGGGCTGGAGTAGTGAGTAAATAGCCATTAAATGAAGAAATCTGCTCTTGCCCAGAACGATTCAGTTGACAGGTCAATGTGGATGGCTCCTTTATAACCCCACAGGTCACCATTTGATGACAGAGCAGTTGTATTAGTTGGCAGACTGACTTGTTTTGGAAAGGTAGCAGGTAGGTAAAAGAAGAGGGGAAATGCCCAGACAAGTGGCTAGCTAAGGGGACAGACTGACTATAGCTAAGGCTGAATCAGGGAAGATAAGGACAACTGAATTTAGGGGGAGAAATGGGCTAAGCTGAAGGGAATAACACAGGATAGAATCAATAGGAGAAGAAAGAAAAAGAAAAGGACAAAGTCACCAAAAATGACAGAACAAAAGGTTACATGCTGAACTTCATGCTTACATGTTTGCAACCATCACCCTTACTCTCCTTTTCTGCCAACCTCTGCATGGCAAGTTTTGCAGGCAGGAACCTAATCCAATAAACTCTGTGCCATTTTTGCAGACCATTTAAATAATATACCACTAGCTCTTTCAATTTTGTCTTCTTTGTACTCTGAAGACAAACATACATTTTGTTCCCTCATCACTCAATTTCTGCTCCAACTTTCTTTTCTGTCTCACACCCTACCTAATACTTAGACTAGTCCCTACAGCATTAAGCATTTGCTAAAACACTGGAAGGACTTCTTAACCTGTGTATTACAGTTACATGGACCTCTGATGAAGAATGAAGGACTACTAAATAAAATGAACTTGAAACTTTTTTTCCAGATTTTGATGTACCATAGATTGTTTCAAATGAACCAATTATGACACAAAAGAAGAACAATTTTACAAATAAAAGGATAAAACGGTCTGACAGCTTTGACACTCTGGTGCAACCTAACAGCTGCTGATTCTACTCTTAGGTCTTCTTAGAAATTCTATTTACGGCACAATAAAATAACTTTTCAAACAGAAATAGCAGATTCTATTTCTGATGCTACAGAAGTCTAACCTTAACTTCTGCACTACTTTTTTAAAGTGATGTTAGAAGTTACTGTACGCAGAAACAAGCTGACTGTGGACAGTGGCCATGAATAATGGAGAAGATCAAGTCTTTACACTTCCAGTTAACCTCTTTTCAACTAAAGAGTGTTCAGGCAGACTGTTCAGCCACCCAAAGGAACATATACACAGATTGTCTTCTCACTGGATATTCCAGCTTAACTTGCTTCCATGGCACAGGCAGGAAATTATCTTATGCTCCTCACTGGTGCAGTAAATACTACCAATACCCACTTACATAGAAAGTCCTTAGTTCCCAAGTATGGGAGATTTAGGTGATGAAAGTGCCTTCCCTAGACTGCAACTCCTGAAATGAAGTAACTGCCCGGAGATGAGTAAGTAGCACACGCAACACTTACCAAACCCTACCACGGGGCTGTGAAGACTCCAACTCACAGAATTACAGAACAGAGCAGGCAGTATTGTGGATAATAGAAAAACAAATCTGTAAATGCTTGTCTGCCTAGACACAGGTCTACAGAAGCCAGCAAAACTTTTAAATCATGCTTTTTTTGGTGAATGCCAACAGTTCATTACAAATCAAAAATTTAGGATATTAAACACTGTTCACTATTCTATTAAAGGTTGTGTGTATATATAGAGATATTTTCAACTGGAATCCACTGCAGTCATCTTATCCAATGACAATGATCACACACAGGTATAATAGTATCTGCTACCTGTGTCCCTGCTGCTTTGTGAAGCTGCATCATTCTCCACATTGTAGATGACTGTCCCCTGGGAGTCAGAGGAGAAGTGACTGACCACAGACTCATGGTGTGCCTGTTTATAAGGATAGCTGTCTGTAGAGGAATCTGTCCGGGTATCACTTGAGATGGAAGGTTCTCTCCCTGGGGAAAAAATAAATGTCAAGGAAGCAATGTCAAATTTCAGTCTTTTTCAGCTATTATAAAAGTCAAGAAAGGCTAAGAAAAGAGAGCAGGGGCAACTATACAGAAGTTAACAGAAAAACAGAATACCAAAGACACCAACTCCTGATTCTTCAAGAACACCAGAGATTACGGTAAAAGTCTGTTCCTTTGGAAGCAGGGAGACAGTGTCATTCCTTCTGAAAACCTGTTTCTTTCTCTTTGGTAACTCCAAGTTTATAAAATCTTTTGATAGGTGCAATTAACTACATCCATCGGGCTGAAAGCAAACATTAGTACCATACTGAAATTACTGCTCATTTTCAACACTGTTCAGTGCAACTACAACATGAAACAAACTGCTTCGGGGGAAATGAAAAAATTACTCAAGTACAAAATATTAATAAGGGTAACAAGAACATTACATTATAATAATTATTACGTTTCATCTATTATGAAAGCTTATCTGGTATAAACTTTGTACTGAAATACTTTTATCTACAGCAAAATATCCTGCTCATTCTCAAGAACATTGATCCCCTACTGAAAAGTATGAAGCATCATGATTCAGTTTCAGTACAGTAATTCCTGAACTCATTAGAAGAGGTAAAAAGGGCAATGTCCTCCCTCCAGTTTCAGTAAATAAAAGTAAAAAATCTGAACAGTTTCAAGACTGTTGCTTATTTTACATATGTGATGTATACACTCCTTAATATACAGGATATTAGTTACATGCTCATTTCATAGTAGAGAAATTAAAGAAGAAAAATATATTAAAGAAGGAAGTCATTCTGATACCTGAAGGATTTTTTGCCTTTTCTCTTAAATATCTTTCACCCTTTTACACAGTTCACTATATTCACAAGTATTAGCATGCATACTTGTGATGCTTTAGGTACGATACTTCAGCCTGGTTTCTTGGTGTCCAGTAGGCCAGGAGACTAAACACCCTAGAAACTACGTAGAGATAGGACACCAAACATTCTATTGTCGTAAGCACTCAAGGTCCCCTAGCAGGACAGATTGTGTAAACTAGAAGTTAGCCCACCCTAGCCCCCTTACTGGGCCCTCTTGTTAGATATGCTAATGTGTAAGGTCTTTAATTGTATAGTCAGTTGGGGGGATGGGGCTTTTGCAATGCGTTCCACCTGGAGAGCAGAAGCCATTGAATGGGATCCTATTAAAATACCGAGGTAAATGACCCCCAACCCTCTCACTCTGTCTGAGCTTTTATTTCCTAACACTAGGAAAAAGGCACCAATTCTTATGTTTAACTGCAAACACTGACCTTGAGGGCACTTTGTATTTTTGGTGAGAACAAGTCCTGCAGTAAATGTCCTATTTAAGGGAACAAGTCCTGCAGAAATGTCCTATTTAAGGATGGTTTAGAACTTTTCAGGTCAGAAACTTCAGTTACTGAAGTCACCGGTTAGTGTTCCTCTCTACATCCACACCAGGTCCTTCACTTCCCCCACAATCCAAGTTCTTTCTCCAAACTTTTTTGGAAAAGACTGCTATCCAAACAATCAGCAGTCTTAGACCAAGAGAGAGGTTCACAGATGAAACACTAGAAATCCTCTTAGAATTCTTGATCAGCTTTAACAAGCAACAAGGACCCCTGCTGACAATAATACACTCCTAAGAAGGGAAACATTTCACACACTGCATTTCAGCATGAAGGTACAAGGTACAGAGCCCACAGTGCCCACCTGAGTCTTCACTGTCATAGCAAGTCCTGCTATATTGCTGTAAATCCACCTGAGGGGGCAAGTCTTGTGTTGACACTGGAGTTCCTCTTGGATCTGCATACAGCAGCAGCAAAGGCTGATAGTGACCCTTAATGCACTTTGTCACAACATCTTTCCATTTTGGACCAATCTGAATTGGCAACCAGAAAAACAAACAAACAAACAAACAAGTAAGGTTTTCTGTCATCATTTTCTAGAATAAGTTCTCTTTTCCCCCCATCACAATTATTTCAGAGTTTGATTTTCCACTGACATACTTTAACTCTTTCTATAGCCAGCATTGACCTGGACACAGCAAGAAAGCTCCTAAGGCAACCTAACTAAAATCCAGGTATTCATCATCCTATGACTGAATAGATTACAATTCCTGCTAAAAATACAACTACAAAGAATAATCATTCCCTTTCAGATGTTTTTTCCATAAAAAACTATTCATCTTCTGAGATGTTCTAACTTTGCATCAGTCAAGGAGAAGAATTTGTTAATGAACAAAATGAACAATAAAAGATATCAGGACAGTAAATTCAAGTCAAAAGCTAAATACTTCAAGTGTATGAATTTTTCTGCTGTGACAGAACCTCTGCAAGCACTGATAGGCCAGGCAATTAATTCATGTAGTAATACTAATCTCACAAATCTTCTCCATGTACTAACACAGGTTTCACCTGGTACACTGAACATTTACTCCAACAAATTTGCTCCATATGTGAGTATTCTATTAAAGCACTGCAGTACCTGTCCTTGGCAAAAATTTTCTGCTGGGAAGTATGACTAAACAAGGGTTTTTTTCCCGTTGAGACTGTGTTTGGCATGACTACAGGAGAAAATTTTCCTCTCTCACCTCTGTGATTCCATGATTAGAAGGAAAAAAGGAGAGTGGTATGAAACAATGCCAAACCATCTAATGGGTTATAATGTCGTGCCAAGATCCCAGCACTGGTGTCTTTAATGTCAAGGACCTCATGCTTGGTGAAAAGGTTAAAAAAAAGCACTACCAGAAGAGGCGGAAAATTTGTTGTTGGCAGCAAGCACTAGGGAAGACTGGCATGTAGACACTTCAGCAGAGTCCAAAACCAGGCACTAAATAGCTATACTGCTTGTCAGCAAGGGAAAAGAGATGTGTGTTAGCTGCATGCACAAGCAAACTAGGTTTTCAAACAACAGCATAAAAACAAGACTAGGAGCCAACAGAACAGAACTAAGAATAGGGCTTCTGAGATTCCTGGTATGCTTTTATTGAAAATACTTCACTTTGCTGAGAAAAAATGAGTAACAAATTTGTGGATCCTGAGCATAAAACCAGCAAAAAACCTCTCAAAATCTGTAGAAATGGATCTGTAGTATGGATTTACGCATAAGCAGCTAACAAATTTCCAGCAGATTATTTTCCTAAACAATTTTTTCTCACCTCTTTGACGTGAGCATCATCAAAGTACATCCACTTGCGGATTTTAGTTTGGAAGAAGAAGGTTGAATAGTGTTTTCCATAGTAACAGATCATTCCCACCAAATACAGCTCTGAGTGTTTTGCTCTGTCATCAGTTACTCTGAAGAAGAGCTTCATGAAGGGAGGTAAGAAAAACAGGATAAATTTAAAAAGTGCTTAGAATTTTACATACTGCTTTATGTTCAAAGACCTCAAAGCACTATAGAGAGGTATCAGGCTTTTACTCTGAAAGACAGAGAAAGCAAGGCAATAAATAAGTAATCAAGCAATGTTTAAGCAAACAGAGACACGGACCAGAAGTGGATTCTCATCAACTCACCAGATGCTCATAAATTGAGTTGGATTTGGAGTGTGTCTACTTGAAGGAAGACATTTACAACAATGATAAAATACCTGTTATGTAATTTGAATGGCGTTCTATTTTGAAAATTTGTATTTGTGTCATGCCTGCTGATTATATCAAATACTGTTTAAAACAGTCACTCATTTTTGCAGAAACAAAGTGTCTTTGACAGTAAACAGCTCTATTTATTCTGACTTTAGCAAGGTCTATCCAGATTTTAGCATTTAGGACCAGTTTATGATGCTAACACATAAAAGATCAACTGAAGACCATCAGTAGATCAAAAGAATTCAGCACACAGAAAAAAAAATCTCTTCTATTTAGCTGAATTTTATTAATTTAAAACACACAGGTCTCACATTTTAGTGCATTACTGCTTTACTACATGAAGACCACACTGTTTCATAACCAGATTTCCATCAGCTCACAGTGATTCTGGTATACTGTGCACTGGACAAAGCATTTTTTTCAATACAAATGTGTGTATATATATTAACTATTTTATGTAGTATCTCAATGCTACAATAAGACACAGCTACAGTTTGGCACACTGATAATTCAGCTCTAAAGCATCAGTTAATGTAGAGTAAGTGAATCCTCCAGGGGACAAATCTCCGGATCCTATTTATTTCAGTCTGTCATTCAATGCCAGCCACCACCTTTTAGAGACTGTTCAGTCACAAATAACTCCTCAGTGTTATGACCATACATTTCACCAAAAAGAGGAGCTAAAGTTAAAAGAAAATCCCACCCCAAAGACCACCAAACTACATTTTGTCTTCAAAAGAAATAGAAATAAACTTCTGTTCTTTAAAATGAAAGAGCACATATGTATTTTCATAAAAATAGCACAACCCCAATCCAGCATTTCCTTTCACTTGAAAATATTTTTAAAGTTTCAGACATTTCAGAAACTCAAGAATATACAGTTCACAGGTTTTTCTAAGGCTTTCAGAGACAGGTCAGATCCTTAGTTCTGCCCTCTATTCCTCTATTTTCGGACACCAAAAAGGTAAAGGTGGTGACTTTGTATTTTTCTCCATTTGCTACTATAGACTACCATGAAAAAGACTGTCTTTGTAGGTAGTGCCAAAATACAAAAAACTCACATCTCCCAGTTTAAGGCAAGTCCCCAGACTGTGAATCACATCCTCAGCCAGATCAGAGTGGTCTGAGTCCCAAACCAGGCCAATGGTGATGATTTGTGGTGAGTTCATCAGAACACGACGAATACGGATCTTTTCCCCACAGTTACTCTGAGTGTATAAATAAAACAAGACATTAAACATAATTCTTCTCTTATTATAATGTTAGGGCAAGGCATTGAAAAGTGTAAGTCTCAGAAGTACAGCTTCCAAAGAGAGGTGGTGAAACACAGCAGATCTGTTCAGTGCCAAGGTAGGAGCTTCTCATGTCATAGATAAGATGTGCTATCAAGACTACCCTGCATTCTCAAGCTTTAAAGTGAACACTGCTGATTCTTCCTCCTGCTATTGATAATGAATAAAACAGAGCACAAAAGCAAGCTCATTTAAAAAAAGGTAAGCAAACTTACATGAAAGATCCCAATAATATTCTTAGGATTTAGAAGGAAAGGTCACTTTAGATCAGAATCTCAGATTAAAAATTGTATGTACAGAGACCAATGCTCTATATGACAGTGTCAGAAAAGTTTACTGCTTTTCTGAAAAAGCTGAAAACGTCCTGCTTTGCTGTTAAATTGGAGTGTTTCTACATGGTACCTCAAATATCCCATCTTAGACAGTATAGTTAGGTTAGTATTTATATAAACATGAGAACAGCAGCTGGAAGATCAGGAGAGTAAGAGCTGCTTTAGTAACTCATAGGAGCTCTACAATTCTTATTTCCTGTTTCGATTTTTCTTCCCATTTTTTACTTCTAAAATAAGTACCAGTGCATTTTGCAGGGGAGGGGGGTATCAATGACACAACAGAGGGGGACGGACATGACAAAAACTATGACAAAGACAAAGTCATTTGCAACATTCGCTTTTCCCCCGAGGCACATCACAAAGGTACCTCTGAAAGATTCCAGGAAAAAAACCATTTTCATACTGCAAATCGTTTCTCTTCTCTACAGAGTCCAGTTTCACTGTGATTTCTGACACTAAAACCAGAGAAGAGATTGCAAAGTGTCTCTTCCCCACAGCAATCTAGAAAATTTAACCAGAATTTCAGTCTCAACCATCAGTGAGAGATAAAAATGAAAAATTAAAAAAACAGAGAGAAACTGTAGAGGACTCTGATGTTCAAATGTAGCTATGAGGTTTTAATATCAAGATGACTTTATTTACACATATTTTGAAAGGGTCATTTAAAGTACAAGTAATTCTGTTTATTACCTCCCAACCTATCTTACTCTCAAATTGCCTTCTTTGCTTCAGCATTTTCAGCATGACAGCAGGAATCTGGAATCCTGATAAAAAGCTTTCTCTGCATAGCTTTGAGGCCACACTTAGCTAAACCTCAATAGAAATTTTTTTTTTAGTATAAAAAGAAAAGGGCAGCAAATGCTGGTATGCAATTTTATCCAACTGATAATTTCATGGTCAAATAGCAGTTTGCCCTGACCAAGATTGTATTTCTATTAAATTTCACTTTCTTTGGTTATTAAATAGCTGGACTCATATGCACCTTCTAAATGACAATGAAGTACCTTAATTTCTTTTACTTAGATAAGTGAGCCACTCTTACCCAATATTTTAAAAAATACGCGTTTCAGTGGAGACTTTTACTTAAGGTTTCAGAGTTATAAATTGGGAGGGGGGTCAGGTATAAAATGGAAATACTTACATTGCCCCCAGGGACCAGGTACACAAGCCCTCCTATTAGAGCTAGTGCACCTAACAATAGCATTACATGAAGCGCAACTATGCAGCTGTTTCTGGCCCTACCTCTTAATCAACATGTAAAAGGTTTGATGGTAACTGTTTTTGCATATTTATTAAAGGGCAGAACAAGATAACTGAACTCTTACTTCAGAAATCTAGCACTTATGATACACACAAAAATAAGCATCTGTTCCTGTTTTTAGTACTTGTGGCTAGTCAAAGAAGCACCCAGCATCACTAATTTTTCCCTCCCTTCACTGAGTAACTGTGAGATACTGAATTCACACCCAAAGAAAATGAAGGCTACTCACTGGGCAGTTCCGCAGGTCCCCCATAGTGCTGGCGTTTTGCAGGAGCTCTCCAAACATATCGGGAGTTGGCTTCTCCCGCCTCTCCAGCATACAAATAGCTTGATTGCTTCAGTACAGACAAAATATGGAAAACAAAAGTTTAATAACAAAATAAAAACACAAACCCACACTACTCTAGTATACGTTTCACCTACATTTTTTTAAAGTTAAGAAACTCAAAATACACATCTTTTATATTTTATATTGAAGTACAGAAAAAACACGTAATTAGTTGTGAATTACTACATCTTCCGCAAAAATACTGCATAAAGAAAACAAGTAAAACTCAAAATAGAAATAGATTGTTCAGTTAAATTGCTTATCTTAAAAGAAAATTTAAGCATTTTGATAAATAGTTGGTTTCAAAACGCAATATTTGCTTCAAAATGCACCCTCTTCAATAAGTACAGTTGTAGTAAAGTAACACAGAAAGACATATTCTGAATAAAATTACAAACAAAAAATAGCACAGTACCCAATCTATTTCCCTCTCCAAGTTGAAAGAAAGATGACAACATGTACACAAGAATATTAGTGCTCAAAGCATGCTCAAGCTTAAAACGGTTTCAGAGGCAAATAAATATATTAGTCTGCATTGGTACTTTTAAAATAATGCAAAATTTAAGATATATTGTGGTATTTCCTAAAAAATACTGAATACCATTTACATAACTGTTTTCCCCTTTTTCCAATAAATAATATTCTGATACACAGTGTCTGCTGGAACCTAATGAAAAACTCCAGCTCAATGGAACAGCAGACAGCAGCCACAAGGGGGATGCTTTACAGTACTCTTACTACACAGGTAAAGTGGTACCTTTTAAAAGATCAGCATGTGAACAGCAACTTTCACAAGCAGTTTTCATGACAATTTTTTCAGGCTCTGTAACTGCATGTCTCACATACCAGACATCAAACAAAGAGAAGTTCTAATCCCAATAAAAATTTCAAGACAGAAACAAATAACAGATTCCTGCCTCAACCAGATTTAAAAAGCTTTTAACTGAGCAGCCATCTATTCAAAGAAGACTTCTCCAGCATTAGTTCAAACAATCTGCTACAGACCTAGTGCTCATGCTCTGTGCACCGCCTTTAATGAAAGGTCACAGTGACCAGGGCAGTTCCCCCATAACTAGATTAAAGAGCTATATATTCATCCAGGAAAAGAGGATTTGAGGAACTACAGGCTGGTCAGTCTCACTCCACCACCTGGGGCCATGACAGACCAAATCAATCCCCTTGGAAATCAACTCTATGCATGTGAAGGACAAGGTGAGTCAGAGCAGCCAGTGTGGATTTACCAAGGGCAAACCATGTCTGACGTCCAGCGAGAACTTCCCTTTCTGCACCTTCCCCTTGTTATCAGGGAACTGCCCTGGCCACCATGAAGGAGGAAAAAAACATCCAGTTCAAAACTGGAACAGGAAGCCCAGAAAAGTCATTTTTGTCCTTTAAGCACTTTCAAAACTCCGCTACACACAACCCCAAGCAGCCTGATTAAGCTTTGAAGTCAGCCCTGCTTTAAACAAGACAATGGAGTAGATGTCCAAAGGTCCTCTTCAATGTAATTTTTTTTGTTGTTTTTCTTATCTGTCTTCTTAAATCATCAGTTCACACATTAAAGTCTTTCAAGATGTACACGAGTCCTTGCCACTAGAGTTGTCAAGATTCAGAATCATCAACATGCAGACACACTGATCTATGCCTAAACTGTTGTCTTCTACCTCACTAAATCCTCGTGTTCTTTATCACAGTTACCAAAGCTCCACCAACGTTGAACAAACCGTGTTCTGGACATTTAATCAAAAAAGATCTTGAAGATCAAACTGCATTATCAGTATGGGAAGGGGGTGAAGAAAATAAGGG